>VMDO01017845.1:0-43817 GCA_007922755.1 Pedetes capensis
TAGTGAAGAAGCAAGGAAAAAGATTTTGACTGTCCATACAGATCCCTCACTCACCCCACAGGAAGCCACTTCCAACTGGCAGGGGGAGGGAGAAGAACCGTCATGCCAGTTGCAAAGCTGGCCTTCTGAACCTGAGGGCAGTAATAAAATATGGATGGATGTGATCTTATTTTAATTTAATACAAAAAATATGTGTGGAGGAGTATTGGTCATGAGATGGGCACAGTTAGCTGCTAATATTATAGAACCATGAATCAGATCTCATTCTTGCCCTCAAACAGCTTACAGTTTAGCAGGGGAAACTGACAAGTAAGCACTCACTTCAGTGCATAAAAGAAATATTTAAACAAAAGTTTCCCTTTAGTAGCTATGTGTGCACTGCCCTGTGCTCTGTTTCAGATGTCAGAACAGTGCCTGGAGCTTGAGCTTGTTCCTGTCTTTTTCTGAATTTCTGGATGAAGAGTCTTGTAACACAATCCAATATTGCTGCATATGGAGTCATAGATGTGTCTCTTCCACACAACTCTAAGTTATCATTCAGCCAGAGCAAATTGGTCCAGCTCTGATCAGCTCACAAATGTACCTCCACTGAGTATGTCTGAAACCAGTTTTCATGTCAAAGGCAGGAAACTGACAGCCACTTTCATGCAGTTCAGAGACTGAAGTGAAACTTAGAGCCAAATTTCCAAGGCATGTGGTTGCTGATCCTCCTCCCTCTTCTTCCTCTGCCACCCCCTGCCTTCTGTTGCCTTTTATCTGAATCTGTCACCCAAGTCCCAAAGTTCATTTGCTGTAAATATCACTAACCCAGAGTTCCTCTCCCAGGGAGCCAAGATGGGTGGAAATTATGAATCTGTGGTGGCTGCATTTGATAACTTTCTTTTGATTGAAAATGCAGAACCCACTCTAGCTGACTGAAGTGAAAACAGACAGTAGTGGGAATGGGGGAAGCACAGGGAGAAGGGTGGAATTTGTTGGAATGGTATTAATGCATCCTTCCAGAATTTCAGGGCATATGAACAACCAGGAGATGGTAAGAAATCAGCTCAGCAATCATGGCAGCTTTGGGGCTTTCAGTAAATTGGAATGCCTGCCTTGGCTATACTCTACTCATCTCAAAGATGTTCCTCCAGGGACCATTTCTGAAACCAGGTTTCACATCAAAGCCAGGAGACAGACTTCTTCCTGTAGTTGGTACACTGGAGTTGGAGGGCCTTCTCTCTAGAGAAGGAACCACCTAGGAAGTTAGTCCAATGGGTATGGCCCAGATCAGGTGTTTGCATGGAAGAGCCCAGGGCCTGGTGGTACCACAGGGCTGTAGAATCCATCTCCATGCCTCTATTGAAAGGGGAGTCATGGTAAGCTTAGCAGCTGTGCCTAGGCATCTATACATTGGCTCTTCCTTGGACAAGAAATGTCCATGGAGGAGACCCCATGTTGGATGACACCAGGTTTTTATCCGTTGAAGTTACCATATTAGAAGTAGTTTGTCCTTCTTTTCATTCCACTATCAATCCAGCCTCATTCACGGGTTTCCTAGTTAAAAAACAGTCTAGATCAATTCCTCTTCTGTGGTTGATGCAATACTATCTTGCTCAGCGTAGCCTTTGTTGGGTAAAACTTCATAAGAGGTTTTCAGAACAGAACTTGTAGCAAGTTCCCCTGGACTGGACATGGGCTGGACATGATGACTGACCCTGTGGCCATCCTGACATAGAACCCTGACCTGACCGGGGGGACTGGTCCCCATGACCATGGCAATGAAATAAGCAGAACTGTACAGCATAACTAGGCCAATTATAATGACTGTAGAGCTTCAGAATAACCTCTCCGAGGGAAGAGAGAAGGAGGTCACAAGACTCAGGCGACCCTCACAGGTGCCAGTCACTAGCCCCTCTTGGCCCAGCTGCACAGGATGCCAAGTTTCCTAAGAAGGAGAAGTTTGACTGAGGGCAGGACTCAATGGTGGGGCAGCTATCTGAGATACTGGGTGGAGTGAACTTCTCAGAAAGGGTTTTTCCCTTCATGAATTTCAACACGATCCTTCCTTTGGTCTGTCTGCGTCCCTTTGGCTTTCACGCAACGGTCCCCAGTGGAGATTTGGAAAGTCATGGCTGAAGTTGTTGTGGACATGGGGAGCTGATTCAGCCCAGGCTGTTCCCTGACTTGAGGCTGAATTACTGTAGCTTTCATTCATTTACTCATCACTCATCAAGCCTTCATTATGTCAGAAACCCTCGAGGTGTGGGGATACAAGAATAAATTCGACACCACACTTGCTCCAGAGGGGCTCAGAGAGTTTGGAAATGCACATGTTGGAAGCAGGTTGACTTTCCAATGCTAAGTGGCCAAAGCAGGCAGGCTCAGGCAGCAGCCCCAGCCAGGAGAGCTTGTGCTGCAGCACACCTGGACCTTGTGGCTCTGCGGCCCTCGCAGGGATGGATACTGTGGCAGGCAGGGTAACAAGCCTCATCTCTCCCTGCACCTGTGACTTCCTGTCCCACATGGCAAGAGGGAATCAGTTTGCAGATGGAAGGAAGGGTGCTGAGGAGGCAACTCTGAGATAACACTATCCTGGATTGTCCAGGTGGGCCCATTGTAACCATGTGGTTTCCTATAAATGAAAGAGGAAGGCAGAAGAGGAAGAAGCACAGAAATGGCAGCAGGACCATGTCTTGACCCTCTGTTGCTGTCTTTGAAGATGGAGGAAAAGAGCCAGAAGTAAAAAAGGAAAGCATCCTTTAGAAGGTAGAAAATACCAGGGAACAGACCTCTCCTTGAGCTGGCAGAAGGAAAGGAACCTCGCCAATACCTTGATTTTAGACTTGTTGTAGTTGTTAGGTGCCATCGAGTCAGCATCTGACTCATAGCGACCCTACGTACAACAGGCGAAACACTATTGTTAGTGCTTCTCTGCTATCCATAGGGTTTTCAATGGCTGATTGTTTTTTGGGAGTGGGTTGCCAGGTCCTTCTTCCAAGCCTACAGCACCTGGTGTTCCCAGGTGGTTTCCCATCCAAGTATTAACAGACCCAACCTTGCTTAGCTTCCAAGATCTGACGGGATCAAACGCCATGGTGCTACAGCTGCAGGCACTGATTCTAGACTAGTGAGACCAATTGCAGACTTCTGACCTCCAAAGCTGTACAATAATAAATATGAGTTGTTTTAAGTTTGTGGCAATTTGCTACAATGGTCACTTGAATACAGGTAGAAGTGTGCAAATAGCATATCTCACAAGATCAGACAGGTCACTGGAAGCTTTCTACAGTGTCACTGGAAGCAGTGTTTTCATTTTAAGTATATGGGATAGGATGAAAATTTAGCATTAACTTTGAAGATAAAGCACAGGATTTGGAAATACTTCTAATTTGGGAGCTGATTTGAGCCCCAGGCTCTAGCTCTCTTCTCCTCACCTGTTAAAAGAGGCATAGATCTATTTCAGACCAACAGTCAGTGATTGCTAAATGACCACCCTGTTTACTCCTGGCACACTGCTGCATCTAGGTCTGTTTTTAACTTCACGTTTTAAAATCCATGTTCCCAAAGATGCAATTGTTGGAATTGCATTTCAGGCTTTAAAAATGCTCTATAGAAAAACATCATAATACCTACCATTTTTATCATCTTTCCTAACCCCTCCTTTATCTGGTGCTTAAGGCAGCCCCAGGAAAGAAGTAAAATTCTCCCTGGTCAGAGGTGGAACAGAAGCTTAGAGTGTTTATCCCAGGTCAGCCGATGTGTCCAGGGTTTTTTACACAGTGCCAAGGTGACTGCCTGGCCCACCCCTGGAGGTGATATTTGGGGGTAGCGTGCATGGAAGCCAGCCCTGGGTCCCCTCATGTCTTCAGTGGGGAGCAGTGCTCACCTGGCCTCCCCCTGTCTGCTCAGCGGCTGCTCTCCATTTACATGTCGCTGCTTTCATTCTGACTGGGAAACTGTCACAGGCCCCTTCTCCTTGTATGACTCAGTGTGTTCTCAGGAAGAGTCACATTGAGAAAACAGAGCACAGACAATGTGCCAGAGCAAGCCCAGGGCCTCTGATAAGGCAGGAAGCCATTTTTCACCAGGAGTCTGATGCAGCCCACACAAATCCTCACCCGAAGAGGAGGGGCCTGGGCTCTCCTTGGATGTGGAGATCAGAGACCGTCTTTTAGCTTTTCTCAACACATCTTCTTTTCATTTTGCAGCAGGGGTCTGAAGCTATGGTTCTGATTTTGCAGAGAGACATTGTGTGTACTCAAGCATCGCAAAAGCCTTTTCACGTGGATTTATCATTAATATTAGGGAGGGTGAACCACGAGGAGGTATTCTTTCTGCACTGCCCTTCTCTTAGCCCAATTAGTGTCTCTATACTCTCTAGGGGGCTGGGGTTTGGCTCAGTTGGTAGAGCAAAGCACTGCTTTCTCTGCGGACCTGGGTTCAATCCCCAGCACAGCAAAAATGGGAGCAGGATTTGGCAATCCACTCCTGAAGCAAACCTTACTCAATCACACCAAAGAACAACAACAAAACTTTCTGTAATCTTTCAAATCACCTTTTCAAAGATGGCCACCTGTGGACTATGTTGCCCTTTCCCGTCCCCTTTATCTTCTATCCACTCTATTCATTTTCGCACACCTGAAACTTCTTCCCATTGTTGTTCTGGTCACCCAAACTAGAATTAAGCTCATGAAAAGCAGGTGTCTCATGGACACCTGTCGTGTCCCCAGTGTGGAGACAAGTGCCTGGCATGGAACAGAGCAATGTAAATAGTTGTTGAATGAATGAATGAATTCTTTACATCGCCTGCATGTCCACTACAGTCCTGGATGGACCTACCACAGAAGAGACCTTAGTGAACTAAAAAGAAAGAAGTCATAGTGAAGGAGAAAAAAACTTTTAGATGATGATGATGATGATGATGATGATGATGATGATGATGATTATGTAGTCAGGGTTTCTAGCTTCTGACTGCTGATCCACTGAGGGAAGGTTGCCGAAGGGGAAATGTCAGAAGTGTCAAGTCAGAAATTCTCTAAGCCATTGAATGAAGCCCCAGGGCCAGGTCATGAGCTGAGTCCTCTGCCCTGCCCACTGTTCCAGGGAGAAGTGGAAGCAGGCACAGATGAGCATCCTGCCATGCTCTCTTCATGCACATGCCATTCCCTCTTAAGAAAAGCAAGGGCTTCCTTGAGTTTCCTTTATTAGTGGAGTGTGAGGAGGCAGGGAAGGCAGTGAGTCCTTTTTCAAGTGGATCTGCTGATCTGCTACAAGTTTGTTCTGAAACTGATAAGAAATAAAGGTGACGGACTAGACTCTCTTTTACCCCAGTGCATTTGTTTAGCTCTGTTTTCATTCCTTTTGTAAAGTCCACCTGGAAATCTTCCAGTCATTGCTTAAGGTTTAGATCAGATGTCAACCTCTTCTATGATATTTTCCTGACTATCACAGAGAAAGGTTCTTCAGGGGGCATCATCCTGCTTTTTCACACTGCTACTGTCCATCTTATTACTAGTCATTTAAATGACTATATCCGTCACCAGTTCTCAGTTCTTGTTGTGGTTGTTAGATGCTGTCAAGTTGTGTCTGACTCATAGCAACCTAACATACAACAGATGAAACACTGTTGTTATGCTTCTCAGCTATCCATAGGGTTTTCAATGATGGATTCATTTTTGGGAGTGGGTTGCTGGGTCCTTCTCCCAAGCCTACAGCACCTGGTGTTCCCAGGCGGTCTCCCATCCTAGTACTAATCAGGCCTAACCTTGCTCAGCTTCTGAGATCTGACAGGATTGGACGCCGCGGTGGTACAGCTGCAGGCGGCATATTGTTGTTCCTTAAATGTTGAGAAAATGAATAAGTGAATACACAAAATAACAAGAGACTTTACAATCCAGCCCACTTACCCAGTTAGCATTGACATCTACCTTCCAGAACACTAAGTAATTATATATTTTTGTCTTCATTCAGGCACTCTGATTGTTCTAAAACACCCCTATCCAAGGAAAGTGGAAGAACCTTCCATTTATGAATCTGTCCGGGTTCACACAGCAATGCAGTCAGGAAGAACCGAAAATGACCTCGTGCCCACTGCGCCTTCTGTGAGTGATCATCACTGCAACCCCAGGTTCTTTCATTGTCTAAAAGCCATCAAGTACTGTAAGAGTTAAAGTCCATTTGTTCACATAAAAATTCTAGCTGGGGTACAAAACCTGGAATAGAACATTTGAAGACTAAGACTCAGTTCATCTGGTCCAGGGTAAATCATAAAATATACAAAGCAGGGGTAGAGTGCTTGCCCGGCCTGCATTCAGTATTGGATTCCATCCCTAGCACCACACACACACACACACACACACACACACACACTACAGTGCTTTAGTGACAGGGCTTTTAAAACGTAGAAAATAGGACTTGAATCGCTGTCTTTTGACAGCCAAACAAGCTCATGGTAGAATGGGCGAGAGGTGTGGTCTCCTATGTGACTGAACCCTTATTCTTTGGCCAGCTTCTTACATTTTAACTGACCATGGAAGAAAATGATTCTGTGTTTTATTATGAAAACTCAGGGTGTTATTTTTCCCAGCCTTTTCTCCCCTTTACTGACTGAAGTACACAAGAGAAAACATTTGCCCTCCTTTGTAATGGGAGCGATTGTTCTGTTTTGGTGGAACCGGAGCACTTGTTCCCCCCAGGAGCATTTATGTTTGTCCTGTGACCTGCGACCCCACAGATTCCTCTCCAGCACCCTTCCCTCCATTTTTCTCAGGGTTCTTCTACTTGCTGTTTTTTCCTTGCTTGCCAAATCCTCCTGGGATAAGAAATCTGGAGGTGCAGGTGATAAAGATGACGTTACTCAAATGAAATGTTTGGAGCTAATTCTAGTAATTGGGGCTGGGGTTTAGCTCAGTTGGTAGAGTGCTGCTCTATGCTTTCTGAGGCCCTGGGTTCCATCCCCAGCACCGCAAAAATCAGAGAAGGACCTGGCAGCCCACACCTAAACCAATCAGCCATTGAAAACCCTATGAATAGCAGAGAAGCACTGACATAGTGCTGGGCATGGCACAGTGTAGGGGAGTGTTTTGTCTGTCGTACATAGGATGTTGTAAGTCGGACCAACTCATGGGAACCTGACAACAACAACGGTAATTCTGTTTGTTTGTTTAGCAGTACTTGGGGTTGAACCCAGGGCCTTGCACATACTTTGCAAGCACTCTACCACTGGGCTGCACCCCCAGCCCATTTTTAAACTTTTTATCTTGAGACAGGGTCTTGCTAAGTTATGCAGGGTCTCTGGCCTTGAACTTGCAGTCCTCCTGCCTCTGCTGACCAAGGAGCTAATTCTAAAGAACAGTCACTGCACTTCATCAATACTCACTTGCAGATATTCAGCTACCAGGCATACGAAAACAGGTATGACCTTTCCATCTCTGAGGGACTTGTTTCCACCCTGCCAACAGAGAGGCCTTTCTTAAAACCCACATGAACCGCATGACCTCCCTGCTTAGTGTCCTTCAGTGGTGCCAATGGTCTGGTCTTCAGGGTCCACTCAGACCCTGCTTGCCTCTCAGGCTTCGCCTTATGTTGCTCCTATACTCACGCAGCAGAACCTGCCTCTCTCCCCAAGGTATATATTTTGCTGAGTAGTCCGTCCTTCCCTCTCTCTGTCTGAAATGCTACCAATGCTGTGACTGTCCCCTCACCCCTCAGGAACAGCACCCTTGATCAGAATTCTTCCGGGGGCCTTCCTTGATCTCACCAGCTTCTCGGTTCGTGGTCCTCTTCCGTGCTCCAGAATGTGCTGTTTGCCTTTACCCCATAATCATCATGACATCCGCTAACGACCCACACGTCTGCCTCACTCCCCAGCAGCCTGACACTTTGAAGGACAGGAATTGTAGCTTGTCATGTAGCTTCCTAGCCTCACCCAGTTCCTGGCATGTCTCACAGTTTTGTTACTCTCCCATATTGCCTCAAAAATGAAAATCCTGGAAATTGCTTGAGGAAGATCTTTTGGCTTTGTTAGAATCGGTAGAGGAAGCATTAGACTTCAGAACTGGAGAAATTTAGGAAAGGAAGATGATAAATAGGCCAGACTCAGACGAGACCAAAGACCAGATCAAGACCTCCCCTCCGCCCAGTTCTTATTCTCCAGTCCACCAGCCCCTTCATAATTTCATCTTTACCCGTACTTTACCTTCTACCAACAACGGCAACATCTCGTTCATTTTCACTCTGTTCAACTTCACATTCTCCTCTGTTACACTTCTCAAGATCTAACTCAAAGTGCATCAAACCATACCCTACTCTGGGGGTCCTTTATCAATAGTCAGATACAGATAATACCTCATTTTTAGGGTTAATGTGAGCATGAAATGTAGCGTATTTAGGTAGAAATTGGTCATTTTTATTTAATTTGTTTATTTATTTATTTATTTATTTATTTATTTATTTATTTATTGCAGTACTGGGGGTTGAACCCAGGGCCTCGCACCTGCATGCTCTACAAGTGCTGGACCACTGAGCTCCCCCCTCCAGCCCATTTTTTTTTTCTTTTTTTGAGACACAGACTGCCTCTGGTCTCAAACGTGATACTCCTGTCTCTGTCTCAGGAGTCACTGGGATCACAGGCATGCGCCACTGTGTCCGGCAGTCATTTTTACTTTTAATTTAATATTTTTCTTATTGAAATAGACCCTTTTTTTTTTAGACCAGATGTGGAAAGCCTTCTGACTTAGTTTCTTTGCTTCCTCCAGGAATCAGGTGGGTTCACTTGCTTATGTATCTAAATACTGAAATACGGAGCAGTGCTCTGCATAGTGAAGTTTATAAATAGTGATGAGTGCTTGGTTGACCAAGACTGGCCTCACACGGTGTAAGGAGAAACCCATGAAGTTTACTGTGCGATATTACAGACAAAAGTTAGAAAGGCCTCCTCATGGATACTGAAATGCCTCCCATTGCTCCTCACCGTGGAATCCTTCCTGGCTGAACTAGCATGGCTAAGAAAAGAGCTCTGGTCTGAGCAGAATGCTTGTCCCTTTCTGACACAAGGATTCTCAGCCTTTTCTGGGTTGCCCCACATAGCCTCTCAGCAGTGCACCTCCCTCTCCATCTTGGGAGCACCGAGGGTTTTTGAACTTCTGCTTTCTCTTTTGGGAAAGCATTTATAGCACAAGCTCCGAATGTGGAGGAAGAGAATGAAATCCTTTTATAGGAAAAAGAACTTGCTTGAAGCAAAAGTGAAAGCTGTCCTATTGCCTAGAAATGTGAATGCTTGTGTGAAAATCTTTACCATCCTTTGGCAATGGCACTTGGGGAAATTACTGTTTGTTTTGTAAATAACAAAGCATTAAGTGCCCGATATAAGATTAATTTTAACTAATTAATTTATTAAACAAACTTTTAAAAATGTGCCATATACCTTACACGAAACTCTGGGAGTCTGGCAGTAAATTATGCAAAGGCCCTCCCCTCATGGAGCTCCTATTCTAGGGGGGTCACAGATACTAATCAACGTGATGTCATAAATGAGCAGTGTGAGGGGAGGAGAGGGGAACAGGGCAGGCCTCTCTGAGGGGTAACGTTTGAGCAGCGATGTCCCTGAAAGGAAGGAGCAACTCATGCCCAGGAGTGGAAAAGGGCTACAGGACAGAGAAAGCAGTACCAAATCTCCGAGGGGGTGTCACTGGGGGTTCACTTGCTTGGATAGAGGGCGCTAGAGGGAAAGTGGGAGACAAAGGGGTGGGTCCCCTAAGGCAACGAAGTTCTCAGAGAGCAGCCGAGTGTCTGGAAATTTTTGAGAGTGTTTTAGTTGTTACAGTGCTATGGGACACAACTAGCATGTGGGTCTCGAGACCTGTGGCAAGTCGGAGGCCTTACCCGACTTGCAAGCTCCAAGTTGTCCTGCTTCAGTTTCATGGATGCTGGTGGATGATATAAGACTTCTGGGTCAGAGATGAAAGACAGTTTGTTAGTCACACTCTGTGCTGAGTCTCAATTCCCACAGGGCAGCATTAAAACCACCAAGTGCTATCTAACATGTTGTTGTTGTTGTTAGGTGCCGTCGAGTCGGTATCCGACTCATAGCGACCCTCTGTACAACAGGGGAAACACTATTGTCAGTGCTTCTCTGCTGTTCATAAGGGAAAGGCATCCTGAGCTTTGGAAACCTGCGTCCTTTATAATGGGTACTAAACATTTCTGTCTTTTGGGCTGGAGGGAGATATTATTTCTATCTTCCAAGGTTGTTTGCTATAGAAACATGCTCTAAAAATTGGTCTGTAACAAAGGGGTGCAGTGGCTTGCTGTAGGACATACCAAAACACAAGAGCCTGGTGGAGACTTGTTTCCCCACAGTGGGCAGGGTCATGGAAGCTAAATGTCCTGTAATCCATGAAGAATTGCCATGCCCAAAATGTCAGTTGTACCTCCTTACACAACAGGAAAGGACTTTTTCTTTTTTGCTTCAGTACCAAGGGGTTGAATCCAGGGCCTCACTCCTGCTAGGCAAGTGCTCCAACACTGAGCTGCAGCCCCAGCCACCTTTTTTCAGTTTTTCTTTTGAGACAGGGTCTAAGTCTGCCTCTGGCCTCAAACTTGTGATTCTCCTGCCTCAGCCTCCCAAGTTATTGTGATTACACGCATATGCCATGAACACAAAGCTGAATTTTTGTCCCAGGTATTGAAGAGGTTTTAAGTGTCTTAAGTGAAGAGAAATTATGAGAGGTTTTAAGAGGTTTTAATTACGAGAAGTTTTAAGGTTTTACGAGAGGTTTTAAGTTTTAAATTAAGAGAGGTTTTAAGAGGTTTTAAGAGGTTTTAATTTGTGTTAAGTTTTTAAATGTCAAGCAGAACTTTTTCATTGGTGAGTGATAAGGGGAGTGAGGGCTGAGCTGGGGACAAGGAGACCTGTTAAGAGGATATTGCAGCAATTCAGGCAAGAGATGGTCTTACACCTGGGGAGAGAGGGAAAGAACTTATTAAAATGCAGGGAAGTGACAAAGACTGGGCAACTCAGGATGTGCTTGAAGGCAGAAGAGACTCAGGAGTACTGATCAACTGAGGGTAGGCATGAAAGAAAGAGCAACAGAGGAAAGTTCTGCTTCTTGCTGAGCTGGTGAGACATGGTCAGAGCATGGGAATGAGGAATTATGTTTTTGATGTGTCTAATGTGAAAGCCAACTAGTTAGAGATTCTGTTGGATGGTATATTTCAAATTCCCCATATAGCAGAGGTCTTACTGAAAATGCCAGCTTCTTATGGCATGTGTTGTTTTTAAGACTCTTTCCTCAAAAAAATTCTGTATCCTTTGCTTCTGTAACATCTTTCTCCCTCTATTCTGTGGTCTATGACACATTTTATAGTTCCTCTTCTTGGACACCTCTCTTACATGTTGACATTTTCCAGCATTTCGCCTTTGAAGTTCCTCTCATATTTATTTAATATTTTGGTGGTTAAACATATGTGTGTGGGTGTGTTTATTGTAGAGTTATAATACACTTGTTTGATTATATATTGTGAATATCTTCCATGTTGTTACATAGCTTTCTAAAACACCATTAAGCACATTCTTTAATATTCCCCTTTTTTGGCATATCAATTTCTTTTGTAGATCTTCACCATCTTCCTGCCTCAGCCTCCTGAATCACTGGAATTACAGGCATGTGCCACAGTGTCTGGCTCCTCTGTTAGGTTTTCCACATACTGTTTTTTGTATTTAAAATAATCTCAAATTTACAGAATAATAACTGCAAGAATATTACAAGGAACTTGGTTTTCCCTGAACCATCAAAAAGTAAATTGTCTACATGATGCCTCATCACTCTGAAAACTTTAGTGTGTATTTCCCCAAAACAAGGACATTTGCCTACATGACCACAGAGGGCCATTCACATGAGGAACTCAGCCTTGATAGGATGTTCTCATCTTATCCACAGACCTCATTTGGTCCCTGAAAGCTCTTGCTCATACAGCAAAAAGATCCAGCTCTCCAGCCCTTCAAATAAGGGCACTTATTCATCTGATCTCTTGGGTGTTCTTCCTTTAGAGCACCTCCTCAGTTTTTCCTTGACCTCATATCATTGACATTTTCAAAAATTAAAGGCCAGTTATTTTTTAACTGTCCCCCAATTTTGTGTTGAATCATGATTACATCTGGGTTTTGCGTTTTGGGTGGAAATGCTGCAAGAGGGATGCTTGTGCTTCTTGTTTGCACGCTGTCAGATGGAACAGGATTGCAGTTGGGCCTATTCAAGTGCATTTGAGGAGTTAACTGGCGGCTGCACGGTTTCTTCACTTCAAACTCAGTTTATCCTCTTTGTTGTTAATAAATATTTGAGGAGGCTATTGGAGATTTACAAATACCTTGGTCCTCATTAAAATGTTATCCACCAATTTTAGCATTTACTGATATTTCTTGGCTGTTTTAATCATCACTTATGATTGTTGTCAAATGGCAAGTCTCTTATTCTTTTGTTTCTTTTATATTTGTTGGCTGTTATTCTACTGTAAGGAAAACTTTTTATTTTCCATATTCATACAATTGCTTTTGTATCAATGGATTATAATCTTGATTATCATTCTTTATTTTGATCCTGCAAATTTTCCCAGATGTGGCCAATAAGAGCCCTTTCAAGGCATCCTCTGTGCCTATATGGCTTCATAAAACTTTGATAACTTTCTTACTTTCTGATTCCACAAGATGTTCACAATTACCATGTATTTTTCCTTATGCCCATCTCTAGAGTCAGCTTTGCTGAGATACTTTGTTCTTTTTTTCTGCAAAGTAGTATTTTAGAAATCAACATCTGAGCAGTACATGCTTATTTCTATTGGAATGTCACTTACGTGGTCCACTCAGTGAACAGGGATACCGGGAATATGCATCTCTATAGCAGCCCATACATTCTTTCATGTCTGGTATCTGTCCTCGTCCATTCATCCCTCCAGGGGTTCACACCAGTACCTCCAGTCCTCATCCAGTACTAGGAGGTTCATTCCAGTTTTTTCCCTTTTCACATTTGTAACACCTTTCTCCCACAGTAAGGAAAACAGACCTCATTATCTTCAACACATTTCCTTCTGTGATGATCAGTTGAAGGTAAATGATCTCCAGTTGCTTCTCCTACTGCCCCTGCCCCAACACCTTGCTCCCCAACTCATGCTCCAGGCCACTGCCACCCGGCCTTCACTGCACATGCCACCTGCCTGATTTGCCTCTAAAACTGTGCCCTCGCTGCCATGCATGTCCTTTGGGCAGAAGCCCTCCTCACTCTACCAAGTCTTATTTATTTATTTAGTTAGTTAGTTAGTTAGTTATTTCTCAGCTAGCAGGGCTTTATTATCAAAAGTCTTTTTTCCCTAGTAATTTTATTTTATTAGTAATTTTTTAGTGTACAACTTAATGGGCCTCATTATGATGTGTCCATACATTCAGTTCATTGTACATTGCTCATGTTCACCTATCCCATTACCCTCTCATGACCCCCTCCCTCAATGCCTCTCTCCCCACCAAAGCTCTCCTTCTACTTGCATGTGTCATATATCTATATAATCTCCATATCCCAATTTTGCCTTAAGGGCAAAATATGTGATATTTCCTTTCTTTTCTCCCATTATCCTTTCTTCTGGCCCTCTCATCTCTTTAGTTTGCTGTATTTCTCTATGCAGGCCCTTTGTACTTTCATGACCTATATATTTTAATATTGAATATATATTGAAGTCTAACATCCACCATGAGAGAAAACATATGATATTTATCTTTCTGGGTGTGGCTTATTTCGCTTAAAATGATGATCACTAGTTCCATTGGTTTTCCAGCAAATGGCATAATTTTGTCCTTCTCTATCGCTTAATAAATCTCCATAGTATACATATGCCACAGTTTCCTTATCCACTCATCCATTGATGGACACCTAGGCTGATTCCATCTCTTGGCAATTGTGAATAGCTCCGCAGTAAACATGGATGAGCTGGTCTCTCTGTGATATGTTGACTTTCATGCCTTTGGTTATAAACCCAGGAGTTCTACCAGGCTTTAATGCCTCTCACCAAGCTGCTGCTGCCAGTACCGTCACCACCACCACCCACACCCAGTACCCTTCTTGGGTTCCTCACCCTGTACTAAGGAGCATGACCACTACCGCCACACTCACCTTGCTTCACCCCACCTGATGGCTTCTCACTATGTTTTAAAGCCAGCAAGCAGACAGAAAAGAAGGCTAATCTCTTATTTTTAAACATTTAGGTTATTTCTAACTTAGAACTCCTCCAAACATCTTTTTAAAAGATAAATATGCTATGTAGCAATTTCATTTTTTATATCCTGAGACTCTGGATAAAATTAATATTCTCATGTCTTCTATCTGCAAAGTGGTATTTTAGAAATCAACATCTGAGCAGTACATGCTTATTTCTATTGGAATGTCACTTACCAAAACCATGTAAAATACTAGATTTACAGTATATTATTTGGATGGAGGTAAGATGGGTGAGTGGCATTATTCCTTAGTTTGGTTTCAGTGAATATTTCCATTAGGGTCTTTTACAAAACAATTTTCCCTGAATTATTTTCTCTCTGTAGACATTGACCTGAAGTAACCCCAAATTGTCATTTTTGCCATTTTCATAATATAATAACTAAACTTAACTTTGTTTAATTTGTTCAACATTATATTGATTATATGATATTAAACTCATCAATATTGTTTAACTTTGTTTAAATGAATACCTGGGAATTTCATCCTTTTATGCTGTAAGAATTTGAAACAGGGTTGTATATGTCATTTTAATTCTTTGTACTTCAGTGGTGGTTGTTCCTCTTTTTATTTGGTAGGAAGAATTCACCTCAGGAAAAAATACTCTGGAAACTCCCTTGAAAAGTACCTTGACGTCAGCCAAGTCATTTCCCAGTTTTTATTCATTTTTTTCTTAGTAATGAAAGACTTGAGATATATTAGGACAAAATACCCTCCTAAGAATTCAAATTCTTCAGAACTGTATAAAATTATAAATTTCTTGATCTCATGGTCCTTGTTTTATATAGACTTCTATTCATAAAGCTTCTATTTATAAAGCTGTATTTCATAGGTGGTAGGTAAGTGTGTAGTACTGAAGTTACTTTTAATGAAAAATGAGTGAGTTAAAAGAAAATTCACTTGCACATCAAATCTCTTTTGGGTAAATTGTTGTTGTTAGGTGCCATTTAGTTAGGTCCAACTCATAGTGACCCTATGTACAAGAAAATGAAATACTCCCTGACAGTGTGCTGTGCCCAGCACTGTTTGTCAGTGTTTTTCTGCTATTCATAGGGTTTTCAGTGGTGGATTGTTTTGGGAGTGGATTACCAGGTCCTTCTCCCTAGCCTGCAGCTAGGTATTCCCAGGCAGACTCTTATCCAGGACTTACCCAGGCCAATCCTGCTTAGTTTCCAAGATCAGGTGGGATTGGATGCCAGGGTGTGATGGGATAATTAGGTATAAGTAAATCTGTATTCTTCAATATCTGTCCCATGGAATGTGAGACTCAAGAGATGACCTATGGAAAAAAAAGGAGGGGAACGTGAGGGTAGGATGGAAAATTATGTGATAAAATAAATGTTGGAAACACTGTCTCTGAGAGTCTCTCAAAATTTTACAAAGCCTAACTAGTATAATACTCTGTGAAGCCCCGAAGTAAAGAAGTCTTTTACTTCTTCTTGGGAGAAGGATCTGGCAACACACTCCCAAAAAACAATCAGCCATCGAAAGCCCTATGAATAGGAGAGAAGCACTGACAACAGTGTTTTACCTGTTGTACGTAGGGTCCCACGTACCCTATGTAGAAGGGTATTTAGAAATGCAGTTTTCCTCGGTGTCCATGAGAGATGGTTCCAGGGTCCCACATGGATGCGAATATCCTTAGATGCCTAAGTCCCTGGTATAAAATGGCACAGCATTTGCATATACTTATATACATTTTCCCATGTATTTTAAATTATCTCTAGATTACTTATAATATCTAATATTATGTAAATGCTATGCATATCTTTGTTTAGGGAATAATGAAAGTCTGTATATGTTCAGTACAGATGCAGTTCTTTTTTTCTCTGAAATGTGTTCTTTCTTTCTTTCTTTCTTTTTTTTTTTTTTTTTTTTTTTTTTTTTTTTTTTTTTTTTTTTTTTTTTTTTTTTTTTTTTTTTTTTTTTTTTGCTGTACTGGGGATTGAACCCAGGGCCTCATGCTTGGATGCTTTGCAGGTGCTGTACCACTGTGCTGCACCCCCATCCCATTTTTTTTCATTTTTTGAGATAGGGTCTCGCTAAATTATACAGACTGCCTCTAGTCTCAAACTTGCGATCCTCCTGCCTCTGCCTCCAAAGTTGCTGGGATTAAGGCATTTGCCACCATGCCCAGCTCTTCTCAAATGTTTTCAATCCACAGTTGGTTGAATCCAAAGACATGGAACTGGTGGATATGGAGGGCCAATAGTATTTACTACATACTCTGCAACAATACAAGCTGCTGGGTTCAGCATGTCGTTGTTGTTGGTAGGTGCCGTTGAGTCAGTGTCCGACTCAGCAACCCTGCATAAAACAGGTAAAACACTGTTGTCAGTGCTTCTCTCCTATTCATAGGGCTTTCAATGGCTGATTGTTTTTTGGGAGTGTGTTGCCAGGTCATTCTCCCAAGCCTACAGCACCTGGTGTTCCCAGGCAGTCTCCTATCTAAGGACTAACCAGGCCTGACCCTGCTTAGCTTCCAAGATCTGATGGAATTGGATGCCATAATACTATAGCTGCAGGCTGGGTTCCACATTGTGCACTTTAACAATGACTTTTATAAGTGAAATGATTTGGTTTATTGTTTGCAAATTGCTAATGAGGCTAATGAGTTGGTAAAGAGCCTTTCCTACATTGCTTGCTGCCAGCAATGTATCAGATGATCTGGTCAAAACAGGCTCCCACAGCACATGGAAGAGGTTGGAGGGCCTAGGGAAAAATTAAAGACTTATCATTTAAAGCTCAAAGGTAAAATTGTCCTTCATAAAATAGGAAAGAAGGGCTGGGGATGTAGATGAATAACAAAGTGCTTGCCTAGCATGAGCAAGGCCCGGGGTTCAATCTCCCGCACTGGGAGAAAAAATAAATTGGGTAGTAACACAGACAGATAGGTTGTGACAGCTCTGGGCTTAACTTGGTGCTTCTTTGTTTTTCAGCTGGGCACCAAAGAAGGCTACCTCACCAAGCAGGGGGGCCTGGTCAAGGTAAGGAAGTGTGGTTTGCTCATGCCAGCCACACACAAAGAGAACGTGTCATCTAGCCTTCTCATCATGACAGTCATTTTTTTTTTTTTTTTAAAGGACAATTGGAAACTCATTTTGACCCACATACAATATCTACTTATTTTAAGAGTTCAGTTTTTATGACTGATTAGTCACAACTCTGGAAAATGACTTGACTATTCCTTACTAAAAGCCCTGCATGAGAATAGCCTAGAATGAAAGAAAACAATCCTTTGAATGAAATTGAGGATGAAGGTAGTAAATTTAATCTGCAACATTTCTATTCTTTTCTTTCCTCCTCCCCCCCTCCTCCTCTTCCTCCTCTTCCTCCTCCTCCTTCTTTTTAACAAAGCAGCCAAAATAGTATAAAATAATTACCAACAGGTTGACCAAAAACATCCCAGAGACTAATAAAGCTGTGTTATATAATTCCAGCTTTCGATGGCTGTTCCATAAACACAATTGAGGATTTTATAAGCCTGGGGTCCCCAACTCAGCCCCACGTATATGATTGTACCTTTAAAGTTCTATTTGATTTCAATGTGCCATAAACTTCTTCATAGAAGATGTCTGCTCCTTCCTATCTTGGGAGTCAGGGTACTTAACTCTCTCATGCGTATTGGCCTGCTTGAGTATACCCTAAACATTCAGTGCGTGTGTCCCTACTACTTATAGAATGGATGTTCATGTTCATAGCCACTGCTGCCGCCGCCGCCGCCTTCTTCTTCCCCTTCTTCCTCCTCCTCCTCCTCCTCCTCCTCTTCTTCTTCTTCTTCTTCTTCTTCTTCTTCTTCTTCTTCTTCTTCTTCTTCTTTTCTTCTTCTTCTTCTTCTCCTCCTCCTCCTCCTCCTCCTTCTTCTTCTTCCTCTTCTTCTTCTTCCTTCTTCTCCTGCTCCTTCCTCTTCCTCTTCCTCCTCCTCCTCTTCCTTCTTCCTCCTCCTCCTTTTCCTTCTTCTCCTTCTTCTTTTTCCTTCTCCTTTCCTTTTCTCCTTCTCCTCCTCCTTCTTTTTGAGATAGGGTCTCACTATGTTGCCCAGGCTGGCCTGGAATGTGAGAGACTTCTGCCTCAGCTTCTCGGGTACTGGGATCACAAGCATGCGCCACCATGTTTAGCTTGCATATTTCTTCTTAAATCCTTTATTGTTTCTCTAACTAAGTACATTGCCAACCTGGGATAAATTTGGGTTTTGCTAGTGTATACGGTGACAATGGACAACTGTTTTATCCATGATGCTATGGAATTGTTAGGCAAGATTTAGATTATCATTTGGTTTGAGATTCCCATACCTCAAATGGCTTATTTGTAAGACAAAAACAATAATAACTGGCATTGTTAGGCAGATTACCCAGAAAAAAAAAAAATATATATATATGTAAACACATACATATATATGTATATACACACACATATATGTATAGTAAATATAAATTGCATATAAATAAATTTTCAGTGATATATATATATACATATATATAAATAAATATATAATTATATTTCCAGAGATAGTAGGTAGCTTGCCGTAGGTGCTCAAAACTAATGCCCATTTTTATTATAAAGTTAATGAAATGGAAATTTGAGTGATTTGTTATAAATCACGTTGAAGATTTATGATAAGCTGTATATCTTTTTATTTGTTTAAAAAACCTAATAGTATTTCTGTTATGCACTAAATGCATGGAATTTTGAAATCTTTTTCTCAGAAAAATGCAAGAATACTTTTCAGGCTTATTTTATTGAATCATTTTAGATACTTTTAAATGAAAATAAATCATCCAGATCACGTTGCATTCCTGCATTCAAAACTTATGTTTTTTTTTGTTTCCCCTCAGACCTGGAAAACAAGATGGTTCACTTTGCACAGGAATGAACTGAAATACTTCAAAGACCAGATGGTGAGAAATACAATAATACATTTCCCTGTAAAAATCAGCAATCTAGATGAAAGGAACACCTGCCATTAAAATCCGGAAATTCTTATGTCCACCTGAAACAATAAGTGACTGGAGATGTGAGATCTTCATTCCTGCTATGAGCAGAGTTCTTTTCACAAAGATGAGTGTGAACCCCAGAAGTTGCTCTCTTACAGTGGCTAAAATGTAGCTCTCCAGGGCACATCATGCTCTCTGTTTAGGTCATTGGAGTGTTTCTTTTGCCACTACTTCTTAACTGTTTCTCTGAAGCTGTGTCCCCCTTTATTAAAAATATATCCATTTCTTGTGCCCATTTAATTATGCCAATTTAAAATTATTTCATCTTTTCACTTTCCTTATACAAAATTTCCAAGAAGTAGAAGTTTAAAAAAGATGAGAGAATGCTAAGACTCCTTTCCATGTGTTAAAGTGTACTCTGTTGAATGTAAATTGAGGAAGGCAATGTCTTTTTAATGCTCAGTTTTATGAAAGGCTAATTCCAAAGCCAGCAGCGGTCGACTTCCCTTCGGAAGGCTTTTCCATTATCAGTCCACTTTGTGAAAGGAAAATCCACAGTGGCACATAGTGGAAACCTGGCTAGGAGAGTTCATGATGGACAGATTTGTGTGTTCATTGTTATGACATATGTTGCTTTTTTTTTTTTTTAAGTCATCAGAACCAATTCGAATCCTAGACCTAACAGAATGTTCAGCTGTACAATTTGATTATTCACAGGAAAGGGTAAACTGTTTCTGGTAAGTTATTTTCATAAAGGAAATGTTTTCAAGAGTCATGCCAGACATTTATTTTAGCTAAGGGATAAAAAGCTGTATGTCTTAATGTCTACAAATGTTTGGATTTAAGGGTCGTGTACTTAGACATCACACACAGTGTGCATCTCAGGGTGCCTTCGGCTGCGTGGACTGTAGCACCTCATTTAAAGTGGCTTCAACAAAGAGGCAAGTTGGCTGGGTTTAGGTTGTGCCCTGCACAAGTGTGACCCATATACTGCCACTCACCTTAGACAGCCTTATTTCTTTGAGGTTTATCCTCCAAATTTTAATTATAATTTTATTGAGTCCAATTATGGGCACTTGATATTGTTACGACAATGTCTGGCTGATGGCACAGAATGTTTTGCTCCATTATTTTCAGCATATTATAGTTTCTTGAGAAAGAAAGGAATGTCTTATTTCCCACTACCTTTTATTTTAAATTTTTTAAAGCATGTGCAAGTTGAAAGACATACATTCATATACCCTTCACCTAGTTGTGTCAATAACTTGCTGTACTTGCCTTGTTTCTATGTATCCACCTTTTCTCCTGGAGCCAAATGAAAGTAAGTTGTGAGCAGGATGGCACTTTACCCTAAAAAACTTGAGTACATAACTCCTGAGAATAAAAATATAATCTGTAGAACTACAGTATCACTATTACACCTGAGAAAATTAATGGCAATTCTATAACACCAACCCACAATGGATATATTTTTGAATCTAGCCACATGAGCTGGCAGGGCTTTATTTTTCTCATACAACAAGAGCTGTAGGGGCAGGCAGCTACCATGATAAAGTCCCTTTTTCTTTTCTGTCCTACATTGTTCATAGTTCCTGTCCTATTTAGTCCAGAGAAAGGCAGAGTTATCCTCTTTAAGCGAACACAAATGGGTTTTTTCAGCACTCTCTCTCTTACCTGTCTTGCTTATCCTTTGAATCACAGAGCAAGTTCGGATCATTTGAGAACTCAGCTGAGTAAACACATGCTATATTCTACATGCCTGCAGCTGTAGCACTGGGGCTTCCAATCCCATCAGATCTCAGAAGCTAAGCAGGGTTGGGCCTGGTTAGTACTTGGATGGGAGACCGCCTGGGAACAATAGGTGCTGTAGGCTTGGCAGAAGGACCTGGCAACCCACTCCCAAAGAACAATCAGCCATTGAGAACCCTATGAACAGCAGAGAAGCACTATCAATACTGTTTGTTCTGTTGTACATAGGGTCACTTTGAGTTAGACACTGACTCAATGGCACCTAAGAACAACAACATATTCTACATAAGACATACACAACAAAAGGATCTGAGGGGGAGGGTCCTGCCCGTGTTTTTTCTTCTTTGAAGTCTCATTAGAATATAAAACTTGCATGTAAGAATATGAGTGTACCACTTCCTAGACATGTCTGCATATCACTGGCAGGAGTAACTGTATATACCAATTCTTCAAGTTACTATCTACTGGGTCCCTTCTCAATTCTTTTTTCCCCTGGAATAGACTAATTCATGTTCAACTAATGTATATGGAATTAGCCTTCTGAAGTATCTTACATTCTTTCTTTTGTCCTATCAGCCTAGTATTTCCATTCAGGACATTTTATCTCTGTGCAAAGACAGGAGTGGAAGCTGACGAGTGGATCAAAATATTGCGATGGAAGCTGGTGAGTTACAGAAGTCTTCACAGGCCTACTCCTGGGAAATAGCATGTTGATGAGTTCAAAGATATTCCTGGGGAGTCAGAGTATCCCCAGGAATCAAAGGGAAGTCTGTTTGTAGGCTTGTGGAAAGGTATACACATTCTTTGTGGGCATGGAGAGAGATGGTGACGTGGTTATAAAAATAAAAAAAGAAACAGTGTGCCAGCTGTGGTGATGCACACCTGTAATCCTAGCAATTTAGGAGGCAGAGGCCTGGGAGGATCATGAGTTTGAGGCTAGAGGTAGCCTGCATAACTCAGCAACACCCTGTGTCAAGATAAAAAGTAAAAACTGGGCTAGTGGTACAACTCAGTGGCATAGTGCTTGCAAAGTAAGCTTGAGGCCCTGAGTTCAGCGCCCCTGTACTGAAAAAAAGAAAAAGAAAAGGAAAGAGGAAAGAGTGGAGCTACATCTGGGTCTCAGTCCAGAGCCTTAGCTTATTGCCCAGGCATCTGTCAGTTTCCCTTCAAGGCATGCAGGTTAGTCCCATTTTGCATGAAAAGGACATTTGGGACCAAAATATCTCATAAAGGGAAGGTGACATATTTCTGTAGTTGAAAGCCCTTTTAAATTCCAAGAGGAGGAAGCTTGCTGGAGGAACTTAATTTCCATTGTAAGCAGCACTTTGTGCAGATCAAAGGATGAAAGCCATTTTATCTGCTTGCTATGTACCTCCCCTGGGGGAAGACAGAGTACTGAAAACACTCGCCAGTCTCTTACATTTTTTTTTTTACCTGTGTTTTTAAGTCAGTGAGTTGTTAGCCAAGAACTTGTCCTTAGAGCTTACTAAAATTTCCTACAAATACCATGTATTATTCCATTTTTGTTGCCATAGGAAATACCTGAGGCAAGCTACTTATGAAAGAAAAAGGTTTCTTTAGCTCACAGTTTTGGAAGTTCAGGGAAAGCACCAACATTAGGTCAGCTCAGGTGGGGACTTAATGTGCAACACAATGGCTGGAGTGTGTGTAAGACAGAAAAATCACATCACCAAACAGAAAGCCAGAAAGCAATGAAGAGGTCAGGCTCAGGCTTTTATAACTCCCATTAAGCCCCACCTCTTAAAGACCCTATTGGTTCCCAGTACTGCCACCCTTGGGAGCAAGCCTTTATGTACCTATGAGGGGCACACTTAAACGTATCCAAATCCTAGCATGCTGTCTTTAAACCCTTCATATTTTCAAAAGTAAAATCTCTTTTTCCTTGTTATTTTTTGTGACATTATCTGATCTGTAGGTGTTGCCTCAAAATGGAGAATCTTCGGGCTAGGGTTGTAGCTCAGTGGCCCTGGGTTCCATCCACAGCACACATCTCACCCCCCCAACCCCAACAAAGAAAGAAACTTGAGAATCTTGTTGAATATCCCTTTGTAGATACTGAGACTTTTGTTTTCAGTAATCTTTTTAGTTTGAAATCCAAATTAATATACCATTCATTTTTAGATTGTCCCATTGTACTTGCTGTTCAATGAGAAATACTTTGCCATAGGAAACCTTTGCTCAGATATGAATTAGTGTGTGTGTGTGTGTGTGTGTGTGTGTGTGTGTGTGTGGTACTTAGGGGTTGAATCCAGAGCTTTGCACATTTTTTGCAAGTGCTCTATCCCTGGGCTGTATCCCAGCCCATTTTTTATTTCTTATTTTGAAACAGGGTCTTGCTAAATTACACAGGTTGCCTCTGGCCTTGAAATTATAATCCTCCTGCTTCCCCTCCCTGAGTTTCTGAGATTACAAGGGTGCACCACCACACTTGACTGGATCAATTTTTTTACTCTTTCTACTTTGTAATTTTGGGAGAAGGACCTGGCAACCCACTCCCCAAAATCAATCCACCATTGAAAACCCTATGAATAGCAGAGAAGCACTGACAATAGTATTTCGCCTGTTGTATGTAGGGTCGCTGTGAGCCAGACACTGACTTGATGGCACCTAACAACTTTGTAATTATCCAAGTGATGCATAATTATTATGGAAAAGTCAAAGCAAAAGTATATTAAATGTACACTCAGACTTTTCCCTGTGTAGATAAATATTTAAAAACAAACCTCTTTCCTTCTCTGGTGTTGTTTACCTGTTCATGCCACTTAATATATCATAAACATCTTTCCATAATACTGCATTCTATGATTTACCATTAAGAATTACACGAACTCCTGAATTGTATATGTTTTAACAATTTTATAATGTCTACTGAGAATAATACAGAAAACCAGATTAAATTGGGGGAACACAATAATTTATAGTTGTATGGCTTCCTTCCTGACCAGCATGTCTCATTTAATATTTCAGAGTTCCTTGTCTTAAAATTACTCAATAATGGATGAAACATGTGTTTTATTACAGTCACAAATAAGAAAACAGCTTGACCAAGGGGAAGGCACAGTCCGATCTCAGTCATTCATCTTTAAATAGATCTTTCCCACCGTGAAGTGCCCTGGCTCAGGGGCAAGGTGGAAGGCTCCCTGGTGTCCGATCCACAGCCAGCTTCAGGTGAAAGCTCACTAAGCATTGTTCTTTTAAAACAAATGAAAAGAAGATACTATTGGGACCCATATACCGCATTTGCTGACTCACAGACAACAGCTGCCCTTGCAAGATGTCACCCTCTCCCTGAGGACATTGACACACTTGTCATTCTGAGGGAGGCTGATAAACTGTCCTCCCAGGTCTGCTCACTCTCAGAACACACAATGCAAGATGAGGGGATTTGTTTTCACTCATGGTGGCCCCAAGCTTGTTGACATTCGTTGCCTGGAGCCCTCCTCCAAAGTCCTGGTCAGCACAGCTGGTCTCCACGATGTGCTGCTAACCAAGAAGGAACTGGTAGTATTATTAGGGAGACTCAGGCTGCTTCCTTAGGCAGCATATTGAAATGACAAACATCAAGGTTTTCAAAGGAGAGGTTGTTTTAAAAACTATATAAACAAAAATTTGCCCAAACTAAATAGAAAAATGTTTGCTGCATTTATTTTCTCTTTTTAAAAAGGCTTAGTAATGTATTGCATCCTTTACTTCTGATGATAAAACTATGAAAATGGGGTGTTCTATGAGGTCTTACCAGTAGATAAGACAAGGAAGCTACATGAATGGACAATTTAAGAACATCTCTTTTAACCATGTTGGAGGAAATGTATTAAAGAGTAGAATAACAGATTGAGGAAGGGTAATAAAGTAGTAGATAACTTTTAGTTTATTCTTATAGCTATAACAATAGTGCACTTATAAGCACTGTTACCTTTATCTGACATTTCTCCAAATCAGTTGAAGGAGGCTTCTCAAAAAGAATGAGTTATAGCAACACTTCCCCAGAATTCACTGTGTACAGTTAACCCTGTTGAGCACCTGACACCTCCCTTCTTAAAGAGCAACTTCTGTTGCCAGGAGAGGGAATCAAACTAAATCTACATGAATAGATATTAATGTGTTACACAGCTGTTGAAAATTAGAATAGGAGGACTGGAATGGGAATGAAATACTGGTGTCTAGAATTCATAAGCAGATTCTAACCTTTTCTGTTATCTTTATTAATACTGCTTTTTAAGACAGAAGTTTAAAGGGAGACAAGAATGAAGAGCCAGAAAATAAAACAGGGAACAAAGCTATGACGTAACAGTGTTTCTGCAGAGCAAAAGGAAAGCTGTGCTAGTAAGCTTTTTTGTCACTGTGACCAAAATATCTGAGAAAAGAAGTTCAAGGGAGGAGTTACTTAGCTTAGCTCAGGTTTCCAAGGTTTCAGTCCATCATGGCGGGTAGGGTGTGGCACAGCAGCTCACCTCATGGTGGAACGGAACAGGAAGCTGAGCTGAGCAGAAACAGAAAGGGGCCAGGGCAAGATAGAACTCTCAAGGACATTCCTGCCTCAGGGACCTAATCCCTTCACTAGGCTCCACCTTCCACAGTTCCATGACCTCCCAATAGTCTACTCGAATTTTGACTCCATCAATGGATTACACCACTCCAGAGGTGGGAGCCCTCATGGTGTAGTCATCTCTGGAAACACCCACAGACATGCTCACAGGTGTACTTTATTAATCTCCTAGGTGATTCTCAGGCCAATCAAGTTGACAATTAAGATTAACCTTCACAAATTGGGTATGGTGGTGTATGCCTATAATCCCAGTGACTTGGGAGGTGAAGGCAGGAGGATTGAGAGTTCAAGACCAGAGGCAGCCTATGTAACATAGCAAGACCCTTTCTCAAAATAAAAAATAGTAAAAGGGGCTGGAGGTGCAGTTTAGTGGTAGAGTGCTTGCAAATTATACTGAAGGTCGTGGGTTCAGCTCCAGTACCACAAAAACTAAAATAAAATAAAATAACCATCACAGATGCCTTATTAAATAAGTTCCTTCTGTTATTTAAACATCTAAGACTCAGAAATTGTATTTTTGTATATTTCTACAAGGTTTTGCAGGGTAGGGATGTGGCTCAGTGGTACAGCACTTGCCTGTCATATGCAAGGCACTGGGTTTGGTTCCCAATACCTCAAAAGTAAAACAAAAGATTTTAATTGTATTTTGTTATGTTTGCATTATATGGGATGAAGTAAATGTCGTGTTAAATGTATTGTAAGGAGTTACAAATGAATCCTCTTGGAGATGTACAGTTTTATGTTTTGTTTTCCTAGAAACAAAAGTGCTTCTTGCGAAGAGAATGTTGTTTTTACTTTCTGTAAAACATATTATGGTTATTTATATTCTCTGATTGTTTATTAAATAAAAAGAACACGGTTTTGTTGTCTATGTACTAAATTGCTGTTAAACATTTTTATTATTTGTAATGCAAAAGAAATCCAACTGATTAATGTAATAAATAGCAATGATACTTCAGTTACACCAGGAACCACAAAGAACTAGAAGTTGGGGAAACAGCCCCAGTCCCCCAGGAGCTCTTGGTTGAATACAGAAAAGACAAACACACAGGCCAATGTATAGAAGTAAATGCGACAAATGCTATAAGAGAGCTACACAAAGCTATATGATGGCAACATGCTTTAGCAGGGGATGAAGCCATCTGTGGCGGGTTTGGCATGAACAGGGTGAGCTAAGATATACCCACTGTGGCACCAGCTCAATGCCTCACTTGCTCTCTGTTGTCTAGCCCAGAGGATGTGCTTCCCCCTCTGGAAAGGAGCCCATGAGGGGTCCTTCGCTGCTTCTCCAAGTCCAAAATGGATCAGGAGAATGGTTTGTGCTAAGGGCAAATCAGAGCAGGGGACTATGGGAGAACAGAGAGGGGTGACCAGGTCACCCCCTGTCTGCTAATGGTAGGAGCTTATCATAAAGGGAGCACCTCTAACATGGCCTAAGTATTAGCAATTATTCTCAGAATTCTCTCTGGGAAGATCTTGGTCCACAGGGTCAATGTCCCTCCGGTGTAGCAGTCACTTCCCCCTTCGGGGTGGGGGGGTGGGAGGCTGGCACTGTCACGGGCCCCTGCTGCATTGACGCAGCCCCACCTCTTCCCACCCACATGGCATGGAAGAGAGTTGAGCTCCTGTCCTTACCTCTCACGATGCCGGACATGCAGCCCAGGATGTGATGCTGGGTCAGGTAGAGAGCAAGACGATCGGTCCTCTTTCCCTCCCCTTCTGTTCTTCACATCAGCTGTGGCACATTTATATCTTCACCAAACTCTTCCTGGTCAAGAACACGATACGGTAGAGAGCCAGGCTTGAGCCTTGTACTCAGCTCACAGGCATCAAGCAGTTTCCTTTTCTATCACAGGCATCAAGCAGTTTCCTTTTCTATTTCCCTTCCTTTCCTTTCCTTTTCTTTTCTTTTCAGTTCTGGGTATTGAACCCAGCATCTCATGCATGCTAGGCAAGTGCTCCACCACTGAGCTGCACCCGACTCCTCCTTTTTTAAATTTTGAGACAGAGTTTTGCTGAGTTGCACAGGCTGCCTCTGGCCTCTAACATGTGATCCTCTTGCCTCACCTTCCTGAGTGGCTGGGATTACAGGTATGGGCACTGGTATTGGTTTTTTTTTGTTGTTGTTGTTTATGTTGTGGTATAGGGGGATCAAACCCAGGGCCTTCTGTGTGTTAGGCAAGGCATCTACCAGAGCTACATTCCCAGCCCATCCAGCAGAGTTTCTTAAACTATCTGTGGTGAAGGACCAGATTTCCTTTAAAAAATTTTATTTGATTTATTATAGAGCAGAATTTTTTTAATTGAATAAAAATGATTAGAAAAATGAAGTAAAAAATACAAATATCAAATCTCATTTTAAATGATCAGAACCAATAGATATAAAATTACCTTTTATATGAAACTATTTCATATTGGTGTAATATGCTTTATTTATTTGGTTTTTGCAGTACTGGGGAGGTATAAATTTTTAAGCACCAGTTTCTATACTTGCTAATAACAGCATTCAGAGCAGCCCGTTCTGTGAGCTGCATTTTGAGTAGAGCAGGTGTAGCTCACTGGCAGGTAAAAGTAGATGAGCGCCTTCTTGAGACAGAATCCACTTGAAGGTAGACAGGGTTGGGGTGCAAGTGTTTTGTTAATTGAGTGTGGATAAGACTATAGGGGAAAAGTGACTCTTAGCACATTTTCAGCAAACCTTTGCTGTTTCACTAGACTCTCCAGGGGACACCGAGATATAAGTTATGTCACTGTTGGCCTTCAGTGTAGATGCGAGCAGCCTCTAGACACCCACACCCTCAGGCAGAGTAGCAGCAATAGCCAAGGTTTAGGAGCACAACTCATCTCAGAGAGTGGGAAAAAGCAAATGAAATTGGCAGATGCCTTCAATTTCAGAGTGCATGTATGGGAAGTCCCAGAAAAATCTGGAAGGCATTTGAAGACTGGGTTTTCCACAGAGAAAATGAGGGTGGGGGCATAAAAGTGGGCCCAGGGGGTTCCTGAATAAGCACCCTGTTGTTATTCTCCAAATTCCAGATGCATAATTGGTATAGAACTATGCAGAAACTGGTAGAATTCTCACATCGGTTCCTAACCTGTGAAATGAAGGATTTTATAGTAGCAAAGACCAAAGGGAAACCCTCTAGAGCTGCCTGGGAAAATACTAAACCAAAAGCAATACCACATTCCTGGAGGATTTGAGAGATTACTGCCACCATAAAGGGCTTGGATGCCAGGGAGGTGATCACACATATCCGTTCAGTCCACCAATCTGACCTATGTGGAAAACTGATGGATTCTGGAGGATGATGATGGACTACCATAAACTTACCCTGATGGCAGATCCATCTGTAGCTGCTGCTCCAGGTGTGATTTCACTGCTTGAGCAAATTAACACGTCCAGGCATGGTATGCAGCTACTGATCTGGCAAATACTTTTTTCCTGATACTTGTTAGTAAAGACTACCAGGAAGGTTTGCTTTCAGTTGGCAAGGCCAACAACACACTTTTACTGTTCTATCTTAGGGATATATTAACTCTCTAGGCATATGTTACAATGTAGTCCATAGGGCCCTTAATTCAATTTCTCTTCCCTAGGACATGACATTAGGTGCCGTTGATGGCTGGGATTTAGCTCAGTTGGCAGAGTGCTGCTCTGCAGTCTCTGAGGTCCTGAGTTCGATTCCCAGCACTGCAAAAATGGGAGAAGGACATGGCAACCCACTCCCAAGGCAATCCCGAAACAATCAGACATTGAAAACCCTATAGGGTCGCTATGAGTTGGACACGACTCTACGGCACCTAACAACAAACAACAAGGACATGACACTGGTCCATTACATTGATGACACTACGCTGATTGGATTTAGTGAACAAGAAGTAGCAACTCCCTTTGAAATTTGGGAAAGAGGTATGTGTCTCAGATTGTGGGAAATAAAACCAACAAAAATTCAGGTGCTTCCATCTAACTGTGTTCCTATGGCATGGGTCCTATCTCTTATAAACTGGTCAGGGTGGCCTATTCCTGTATGTATCTGTCCATCCACCCATTCATCCCTCCATGGACTCACATCAATACTTCCAGTCCTTTTTCAGTACCACGAAGTTCATGTGGCACCCAATCCCATCAAATCTCGGAAGCTAAGCAGGGCTGAGCCTGGTTAGTATGTGGATGGGAGACCGTCTGGGAACACCAGGTGCTGTAGGCTTGGGAGAAGGACCCAGCAACCCACTCCCAAGAAACAATCAGCCATTGAAAATCCTATAAATAACAGAGAAGCACTGACAATAGTGTTTCACCTGTTGTACATAGGGTTGCTATGAGTTGGATACGGACTTGAAGGCATCTAACAACAACAACATTAACTTTAGATATGGGAATTCTGTATTTGAATGGGTGTGTCTAATATTTCATTAGGTTGTAACAATGAACTATTCATAGCTCCCTGTAGATAAAATATTCTCTCGTACTATTTTTACAAAGGCTATTATTCTTGCCCATCTTAAGTGCCTCTCTTTTGTGATTCAACAGTACTCTCTGATTAGCTGTATTACAGCACCTTCTATACCTGCTCCTGTTACTGAACTGTAAGTTCTTTAAATGAAGATACCATAATTTGGTTTCATATTTGTACTGGAGAGGAAAGGAGAAAGGAAAAGCAGCACAATGCTTGGCCAACCACATTACTACCTTACTCTAGAGACAGCATTCACACATATTCCATGTGAAAGGCAACCCCGGAGCACAGAACAGTGTGAATGGTGCTTCTAAGAACTGTTCACTGGGGTAGCTCTGGTATCCAGCACACAAGAGGTGCTCAATGAACACATTAAATTATACCAGTCACAAACTGATTATCAAAGAACCTGGGTGGAAATTAACAACTTTGATGGACTGAACCTAAAAGGGCATATTCTAGGACTGGGATACCTCTTTCACAGAGATTAAATTAGGTTCATGGATGAGGTTTCTTTTCTAATTGACAGTTTATATTAAATAAAACAATCTTCAAATCAGTACCCGCAAGAACCACTCACTACTTATTCATGTGGTTGATAAAGTGAATTCAGTTAATTATATCTGTTAAACTTTTAGAAGTCTGGAAAAAAAGACCTAGATAGTGCTTCAACTATATTTTTAAAAATACTATTTTATTTGTACTCATGTATGAAAAAATGGCTACACTATCATGTTTAAATCCATAACGATACTAGAAACAGAATTCGGTAACAAGTCATATTTAAATTTTATAAAGAATATACAAACATTAAACACTGACTGGTTATAGAAAGCAGAGTATGAAGAAAAACCATAAACTCTAGTTTTCCTTTTCAGTAAACAGCACCCTCTGAAAAGAATAAATTAGTAATATTCATCTCTACTGGAAAATAATATATACAAAGGGAAGTTAGTGATTGTACTGATTTTATTACTTTTACTAAGCCATTTTACCTTGCTTACATGCAATGCTAAGAAATAAAACAATCTGAAGAAAAATATGTCCTCATTATTATTCACAATAAAAAGAGTATGCTGCCTTTTTGCAGGCCTGGGAATATTGTACAACAGGGAGCACTTCATGGCTCAAGTGGATCAATGTACCACTTTGATTCTGATCCACCAAATAGAATCCCATTCATATTTAGTGACTGCCCTAACTCCATGGGAGCTGTGATAGATCCAACCATTTTTGTGGTATCCTTAGATCTCACTAAATAAGAAAAGACCTTACACAAGTAAATATAACAAATGATCTGTCTATACATTGTATCTATCGGCTCTTTCTTTAGTCTAAGGTGGAAAAGGGGCTCTTTCTTGAATACACAGATAAAAGTATTACTGTGGTCTAAAGATTTCTGGATTGGTATTATGTTGTTATGAAGAAAGCACATCAGATTAAGAAACTTCCACAACTTTTATCAATTCTTCAAATAATGGAGCAAGTTCCTTTTCTAGGCTGACAATTAGTCCTAAAACAAAAGAGATTAAAAAAATTAGACTTAGAAAAATTTTCTTGAATGTCATTAAACTCTCTTCTGTCCAAATTTTGTTGCTATTAGGTGCCATTGAGTTATATCTGACTCACAGTGACCTTCACAGGGTTTTCAATGGCTGACTGCTTTGGGAGTGGATTGCCACATCCTCCTCCTGTTTTTTTTTTTTGTGGTATTGGGGTTTGAACCTGGGTCCTCCGAGAGTGCAGAGCAGTGCTCCACCAACTGAGCTAAACCCCAGCCCCATGTCCAAACTTTAGTTACTAAAAAGTAAATTAGACATAGTTCATTCATAACTAAACCAAAACACTGTAACTCTGAATAATGCAAAAATTTCATATTCATTGAGGTTTATTTTCATAATCTATTAAAGTAGATAGATGAAAATATCTGCATTAGTAGACAGAAAATGAACTGTATCACTATAATTTGTTAGTTTTTAAAGGAAAAATCTTAAACGATACTGTTTCAAAATACGCATTGATACAGAAGCAAAATGTTTGGTTTTTACAAAATAAGGTATATTTTACAAACTTATTTTACAAACTTAATAAGCTAAGATAGAAATGGGTAATTCAAATGAAAAAATACCTTATAAATGAACGGGAGAGTATGAAATACACTTACATGTTTAAAAGGAAGTTCAATGATGTGTTTGAGAGACAAACTGGTCTACTCAACTCCTTTAGCAGGCCTAGCTTCTCTTGTTTATTACAGTGAAGTGTATATACCTACTGCCTATTTGTCCAAACATTTTCCTCAGTCTTACAGATTTTTTTCTTTTTTAATACTAGGGGAATGAACCCAAGGCCAAGCATTCTACTACGGAGCTGCACCCCTAGCCTCCCCCAACCCTTTTTTTTTTAAATCTTAAGACAGGTCTCACTAAGTTATGCAGGCTGCCTCTGGCCTCCAGCTTGCGAACCTCCTCACTCTACCTTTCAAGATGCTGGGATTACAGGCATGCCCCACTGTACTCGGCTGTCTTATGGTACATTAAAAGCATCTGGAGTTTCAAGGACAGGCTCTAAGTACTAAAAAATAACACTACATTATCACAGTATATGACAGCTGATGATTCAGAATGTTATAATGGGTGATTAAGCAAATGGAGGCTTTGTACATTTCAGCTACGCGCAGTGGCATGCGTCTGTAATCTCAGCGACTTGGAAGATGGAAGCAGGAGGATTTTGAGTTGGAGGCCATAGGAAGCCTGCCTGTCATGGTTTGAATATAAATTGTCCCAGAAAGGTCATGTACTGTAACACTTGTTCCCGAATTGATGGCACTGTTTGTGGAGGTCACAGAACTCTGAGAGGAGAGACTGTGTGGAAGTAGTCACTGGGCGCTAGCCTTTGGAGACTTTTACCCCTGGACTGCAGCCCAGGCTGGCCTCCTGCCTCGTGACGTTGTGAGGGTGTCTGCCACAGGCAGTCTCTGCCACTGCCACGCCTAGCCTGCCACCATTATGCACTGATGTGCTAATGGTGAGCCTCACAGAACTTTTGCTCCATATACTTGTTTTGGTTGGTTTTTCTGCTACAGCAATGACAGCTGACTAATATACTGCCCAATTTAGCAAAATCAAAAATCAAAAAAGGGCCAAGAGTACAGTTCAGTAGTAGAGCACTCGCCTGGCATGTGTTCAACTCACAGTACTGCAACAATAAAAAGGCACCACCACTATTTTATATAATTTGCAAAGTGTTTTCACACAATTTTATAGCTTCAAAATGGTCAGAAATGGAAAAACTCTAAGAAATCACCAAGTCTAAACTGTCAGTTTCAAGACTGGTTATTGACTGCCAGGTTTTGGTGACACAGCTAGAATAACTCGCTCAGCCTGAGGAACAAAACCCAGAAGCCATGTGTAACACTTCTCAGCAGTAGTCAAATCTGAAGGAGACCGATTTCTAAAGAAAAGAAATCCTACTTTATCCACAAGGCAGTGAACATATTATAACCCCACTGAATGCCGCCATTATTTTATGCATAAATGCCCAGTGAAGGGTATTGCATGTAATGGGATTTCATAATTCTCCACAGGAAGTACAGCTTCCTAGCATTTACTTTCAAATTGTGTGGCCCTCGGGAAGAATGGAAATGTGTTCATGCTATTCATGCTCTAATTTCCAATCACATACATCTTGGCCATTCAAAATCTTAAATGTTCTAATTTAACTGGTTGATCTATATGGAATTACATCATTTTGATCATCTTACTTATTTTGTTTGGCTTAAATTATATAACCTTCTCCCTGTTTTCTCAAACTATTTCAATGTGAGCAAGATGTTAACACTCAACACCAAATTTTCCTAGTTTGTATCTCAAAAAAAATTACTTACCCCATACTCTATTTCATTTGAATCAGAAAATACCCCGTAAAATAGAGAAACCAGGTATTAGCTCCCTTATACAGATATGGAAACTAGGATTCAGGGAAATCACTTTTCCCAAGATCAAGGTAAAAAGATAGTAGAAGGGTACCACAATTTCAAGTTTCCCAGCTCTATTACTCCCATTATATTGCACAGATATGGTCATTTAAAGAGTTAAGAACCATACTTAAGATAATTAAAACATACCTGTGTTGGCACTGCTGCTCGCTATGAAACTCACCACCAGAGGTAAACGATTGAATTGAACCACCTAAAAAGAGAGTAAGATGATGATCTTGATGATTTTGCAGTACTGGGGGTTGAACCCAGGGCCTCACAGATGCTAGGCAAGCGCTCTACTACTCAGCTGCCTACCCAGTCCCTTTTTTATTTTTGAGCTAGGATCTCACTAAGTTGTGTAGGCTGCCTCTGGCTTTGAATCTGTGATTCCCCTGCCTCAGCCTGCGGAGTAGCTGGGATTACAAACACAAGGCTCAAAAATAAGATCTAAATAATGTTACGTTGTAAAAAGGTAGTATGACTCAAGCTAAAATTTGTAATGTTTCAGAAAACTTTAAATGGTCAATGTTATTAGATTAACCCCATGGTATTAAAACATAAAATTCAAAGGATCTGAAAATATTTCCACAAAAAAGAGATACTGATTATCTCTTAGAAACATTACTACCAGTTAGTCTGGAAAGTTTTCAAAGTGGAACCAGATTTTCTTCCTGTTTTTTATCTGAAGCTCAAATGAGTATCACTTATATAATAAAGGTTCCATAAACAGTTGATAATTTCATGGCTAATGGTAGTAATTTAGTTACCATCAACCCCGGTCCAAAAATATTACATAGAAAATTCTAAAAAGTCTTTTTAAACTGCACACTATTTTAGGCAGCATATGAAATATTATGCTGTCCTCTATTCCGCTCAGGAAATGAATTATCCCTTTGTCCATACTCTGTTATCACCTGTTGGTCTTACAGTGTTTGGGCCCAAGTAACAGTCATTTTATTTAATGGCTCCAAAGTGTAAGCGGTATGACATAGAGAAGCCATAAAGAGCTTCCTTCAAGTGAAAATTCTCAAAAAAAGAAAGAAAAAAATCACATGATGAAGCTGCTAAAATCTATAGCAAGTTATTGTTAATCTCTTACTGTGCATAATTCATAAGTTAAACTTTACCATAAGCTTGTACATATAGAAAAAATATAGTATATGTAAGACGTGGTACTATCTGCAGTTCTAGGATCTGGGGGGGGGGGGAGTTTCATGAACAAATCCCCATGGATAAATGGGAACTATACTGTTGCTTTATCTTCATAATTTTTTTTTTTTGGTAGTACTTGGAGGTTGAACCCAGGGCCTCACACATACTTTGCAAGTCCTCCACCACTGTGCTGTGCCCGCAGCTCATTTATTTTTTATTTTGAGTCATGGTCTTGCTAATTTACTCAGGTTGCCTCTGGCCTACAACTCAGATCCTCCTGACTTTGCTTCCAGAGTCTCAAGAATTAAAGGTGTGTGCCACTGTGCCTAACCATAATTTTTTTTTCCTCCTTTGTCACTGTAATTTAATTTAAATTTAAATTAAGTTTAAATTAAGTACTTTTAAAAAAAGTTACCTTCAATTTAATCCTTACTGATGAAATTAAATGTCAGATGGGCTGTTTTCCCTAATATATGTTAAAAATATAAAACTTTTAAATAAAAAATGTCATTTTGTGTCACCAGTGGTACATGTATCATGCCAGGAAAATATAGCTCTAAAGCAAAAGACATTATTCTTAAGAAAATATATCTGTAGATCATGAGATAATTAACAACTAATATCTTCCTCATAAATGTCTCATTTGTTATATATGCATTTCAAGTTAAATGGCAGAAATAGCAACAATAACAAATTTAAGCAGCTTATCATTTAACTTTCAGGAAAATGTTCTCTGCAACAATAAAAAAAGTGCAATTTGAAAAATCATACTTGCTTAAGCTAACGGCACCATCTACTGGAGTTAACAGTGATTTAATTTACCGTTTTTAGGATAACATGTATCTTATTTTTAAATCTTTTAAGTACATTTCCATAGTAACTATTTCCTGGTGTAAAGTATTTAAAAAGTTACTACAGTCTTAACAATCAATTTCCAAGCTAAACTTATAAAATCTTACCCTTTCAAAAGTAAAATTTACATAATTGTAACAAAAGCTATTTTGTACAAAAAAAGCATAAAAATGAGAGCTGAAATTAGCAAACCATTTGATAATTATGAACTTACCTGGTAGGTGTTATAGTAACAGATGATGCTTTTATTTTTTGAAAGTCCAAGTTTGCTCCCTTGGTCTGTTGCAAGGGCAAAAGTAGATAAGAAGCCAGGTCTCAAAGCATGCTCTGGTGCATTATCATTGGCCACTGGAAAAATAAGTGATTTAAATAAAAATTATGGAAAGAACATAGAACAGAAAAGTTTAACATCACCTTTTTATTTTTATATAAACCTATAAAAATTGGGCACAAAGGTAAATTTTACAATATTGAAAACCATATCACTAACTGGATCTCAACAATTTAGGCAGGAAAAATTGCTCAGCTAGAAGTTCAGTAATCTTAACAATGGGAAGAAATACTCACAATTTTTTGCAGTTTCAAATAACAACAATGTTTATATTTTGCTATTTACTTTAACACAAAGATTGCTGTTGTTAGGTGCTATTGAGTTGGGTCCAACTCATAGAAACCCTATGTATAACAGAATGAAACACTCCTTGACACTGTGCCATGCCTGGCACTATGTCAGTGCTTTTCTGCAATTCATATGGTTTTCAATGACTGATTCTTTTGGGACTGTTTTGGGAGTGGGCTTCCAGGTCCTTTTCCCATTTTTGTGGTGCTGGGGATTGAACCTAGGACCTCAGCACAGAGCAGCACTCTACCAATTGAGCTAAACCCCAGCCAACACACAGTTTAGTAACTATATTTAATAAGGTGAATATTCTGGTTATCCAAGTTATGCTAGAATAAAATAATGAATCAAGGCACAAAAACTTTTCTTTCATAAAACCCACAGCAGCAGTGTCTCATGGATGTTAACGATACCTGTTTCATGTTTCTCTTACTCAGTAAAAGGCATGAATGGAGTTAGTTGTAAAAGTGCAGAGCTTAAAGTTTTAATAGATTCTCTGCAAGAATGATAAAGCTAGAGAGAAACTGTTGACACAACAAAAAAACAGTAGGTGAGATCTGGCCATGGCGACCCTATGTTGAATGCTGAACCAGACATTAGATGATGGGCTCTATCATGTCTTGCCACTGACTCTTGTGCAACTCTGGCAGGCAGTGCACTCTCTGCACTTGACCATCTTTATGTTTAAAATGGAAGAACTTGATCAGGTGGCCTCTAAAGCATGTTTCAAATCTGAAGCCTTAAAGTGATCTGATATGTACGATCTCAGGTGGAAAACAAATTGCAAACAAAATGTACAAAACATTTAATTCATGATCTTTGGTAACATTACATGGTCCTCGTATAAATGGAAATATTCATTCTGATCATATTGGAAGGGAGAAATAGTAAAAAATAATCTGAATTTATGCTGACCCTGTGATATCATATATGTTGTTGTTGTTAGGTGCTGTCAAGTCAGTATCCAACTCATAGCGACCCTATGTACAACAGGCGAAACACTGTTATCAGTGCTTCTCTGCTATTCATAGGGTTTTCAAAGGCGGACTGATTTTTGGGAGTGGGTTGCTGGGTCCTTCTCCCATGTCTACAGTATCTGGTGTTCCCAGCTGGTCTCCCATCCAAGTACTAGCCAGACCTGACCCTGCTTAGCTTCCAAGATCTGACGGGATCGGATGCCACAGAGCTATAGCTGCAGGTGATATGATATATACTTAACTTAAAAAAAAAAGCTGAAAATCAGGCAAAAACTTGTTAGATTTTGATTAACTAAGGTAATTATGAGGTTAAAAACTTAAAAAAATCTTTCTAGTAAGGAAGCAGGATATTGAGATTAAACAGATCAATACACGATGAATCAAATGAGTATTACCCTAAAACTACCAGCAATATTAATTTATAATACATATATAAGGAGTACCTGTGTATGTGCAAAATATATTTAGGGATGTGTGTGTGTGTGTATGTATGCATGCCCTCTCTCACCCCTCAGATGTACTAATATTTTATATTATACCATAAATGTCTTCCCCCACATCTGTCAGCTTGTCATACTGTGGGGGCTTGTGTGTTGCTATGATGCTGAAAGTTATGGCATCAGTATTTCAGAAACTACAGATACTAGCTGGGCCATCCCTGGAAGACAGGTTTCAGCTGAGCTTCCAGACTAAGACAGACTAGGAAGAAGGGCCCAGCAACCCACTCCTGAAACACACACATAGCCATTGAAAACCCTACAGATACCAGGGAAACACTGTCAGATATAGAGCCAAAAATGAGCCACCCAGGTTGGAAGGCATTCAAGAAATAACTGGAGAAGCTGGGTATGGTGGTACATGCCTGTAATCCTAGAGGCTCATTCAGGAGGCGGAGACAGGAGGATCGCAAGTTGGAGACCACAGGCAGTCTGTGTAACTTAACAAGACCCTGTCTCAAAAAAAAAGTAAAAACATGGGTTGAGGGTGCAGCTCAGTGGTCCAGCATTTGCAGAACATGCAAGCACGAGGCCCTGGGTTCAAACCCCAGTACAACAACAAAAAAAAAAAAAAAAAAAAAAAAAAAAAAAAAAAAAAAAAGAAATGAGTGGGGAAGAGTTGCCTACTCAAAGTAGAATTGACCTTAATGATGGGAAGCAATAAAGCCCCTGGGACCTCCATTTCCTGATGTGGCATGACTCATAATGAGAAGAAACATAGTGGCTGCAAAAATGGGCTCAACCACAAAAAGATTCTGTGCATGAAACAGTGTTGAGTAGTATTTCATTGTGTTGTACATAGGGTCACTATGAGTTGGATCTGACTTGACAATACCAACAAAACAAAACATAAATGTTTTGAATAGAAAACTGAGCCTGGGATAAATCCACGCTGAAATTCTAAATGTTACTATATTTGACATATAATTCATCATAAGTTCCAACTCAGCTTTCAACACATAGAAGCAAACCTTTTCTCCAAAACTAAACAACTTCTGAATTTGTTGAAATTGCTTTATATATTTGCCTTCTACAGTACTCAAATGTAAATACATACATTTTTCATCAAAAGCATTTAAGTTTCGAGCTTTACCTTTAATAACAGGTACTCCATCTCTATCTGACACAACAATAGCATGGAGCCCTTCAACACTATAAAGAGAAAAAAGTTAAATGTTTTATTTCATTTTCTCAAAATATATACCTGGAAATCACAGTGGAAATTCACGTACTTCTTTTTTTTTCCTTTCCAGCACTGAGAATCGAACCCAAGACATTGTACATGCTTGGCAAGCACCCTATCACTGAGCTTCACCCCCACCCCTTGTCTCATGCATATTTGTGAAAACCATGGGACCATAATTATCGATATACGATGCTCTCATAATGTGATTCCAAGACTTTTCCAGAAACTGTGCATTACTGACATATTTGTAATATTTACAAATATATGCAGTTTATTGATGAAGATCTAAAACATGACTCTCATTAAAATTGCTAACATATTATCATTCCATGGTTTACAAAAATAGAAAAAGTTAGCAGGAGTTATAGTTAAAAAAAAAAAAGAGAAAGAGAAAAAGAGAACCTTATTCCTTTTTTCCTCATTCTTTCCAATACTGAATGCCTCCTATTTGTGGCACTTAATGCTTTATGATACTATGAAAAGCAAAACCTGTCACTGACTTCACAAAGCTTATACTCTGAGCTGAAAGCCTCTCCACCAAATACCAGTAAGTACAACTACAGCTGGGTGTGGCAGCGCACACCGGTAGTCCCAGCGCTAGTGAGGCTGAGCAAGGAGGATTACGAGTTCCAAATCAGCCTCAGCTAAACACTGAGACCCTGTCTCAAAAAACAAAAAGTAAAACCAACAACCCTCCTTACCACCAAAATACCCAAACAAAACAAAACATGAAGGCACAGCTACAACGACAGGAAGTGTCATGAAGGAGAACCATAGGGACATGAGCAGCCACAAGAGAAGAGACTGATGCAGACACACGGGCTAGGGAAGGCTTCCCTGGAGAAGGGAAAACTCAGCCAAGATGTTATGGATTGAGTCACTGAAGAAAAGTGGAAAGATCGTTCTAGGGTGATGCAACAGGGAAGAAAGAATGAAGGCCATGCAGCAATCCTCTTTTGCATGCCTGCACTAAGTGTTGGTATGCAAAAATGGTCAAAGCCCTAAACTGAGAAGTTAGAAAGACCAGAGTTCCAGCATAGGCTATGCTGCTTATTATTATGTTACCCCTGGCCAATTACAAAACCTCTCTAAACCTCAACTTAACAATCTAAAAATGGGAATAAGTGTATTTATCTGGCTACTGTGAAATTTAACAATGTGATTGTAAAGTATATGCTGCTACATAGTTAACATTCAAAAATACAATCATTAATTAGCACACTGACAATGACATAATCTATCACTGCAGTTTAAGTACTACATTATCAATGCAGTCAAGCACTGCAGTTTAAGTACTTAAGGAATTAGCAGTTAAGAAATATATACTCTAAGAGTACAAAGTAATATGTTAAAAATTATAATGTGGAAACATTCCCTAATTTTCCATAACTATACAAGACCTTTTTTTTTTTTTTTTTTTGGTGGTACTTGGAACCCAGGGCCTTGTGCTTGCATGCTTTACAGTGCTGTACCACTGAGCTGTATCCTCAGCGCATTTTTTTACTTTTTTGAGACAGGGTCTCAGCTAAATTACACAGACTGCCTCTGGTCTCCAACTTGTGATCCTCCTGCCTCCCAACTTGCTGGGATTATAGGTGTGCGCCACCTCACCCGGCTCCATACAAGACCTTTTTAACAATAACACAAAACATATGTCCCTGAAACTATCTTAGAATATCTGTAAAGCACAACTCAGAGAGTCAGGAGCCATGGGCCCGACATGAGCTAAGGCAATGCCTACATAAATGGCTACGTGACAGACTGACCATAACAGAGAGCTCTGCTACCTGTGGAGTAAGAAATCAGCACATCAAGAGGCCTTGGTTCCCTCATTGTCTCTTTAGGATTACTCTGTTTTTGCAGTGCTAACTAAGTTGATTGTTAACTTTTTGACTGAAGTTACCATGTGAGCTGTCTCTTGTATCTCCCTGAGTTACTATATAAACAAGAGTTTAGAGAATAAAGTTTAGCTCAAGACCACCAGTCTTGGGCCTCTTCGTCTCCTTCATCCTCGTCTCCCCTTCTCCGGGCTGGGCCCCGACATCAGAGATATAATCAACATTCCTACTATAAGTCAGAATTATCAATACCTTACTGGGTTGGTGTTAATGTTTTAACTTAGGAATGAGGACTATAGCTTAGTGTTAACTTACAAAATTAAATTTTTAAAAAATCCCACTGTCAAAAACTTTTAAGTTAGAGAATTTAAGTAGAAAATGTTACAAAACAAAATTACTTGATTTTCTCGAATTAAAAAAAAGACTGGAGAAATAAGTGCATAAAATAATTTTAATTTTTGTATTATTATTGGAATCATTTCCTATTATCAATCTTGAAATTTCAGATTAAAACATGTTCTAAAGATTAATACATAAAACAAATACACAGAGGGTGCCAAAAATGTATACACAGTTTAAGGAAGGAAAAAAATATATTAAAATTGAAATGCTCAGTATATATCAATACAAGTCACATTTGACTTCTGCAATTCTAAGAGGTCATACTACACATTGCTACAGTAATTCAACTTCAAAAGTAATACATAGATAACTTGCTTAAAATGTGTAGATACATATTTTTGGCACTTCTGGTATCTTGCAAAGTTAAAAACTAGGTTATATAAAAACATATCCTACAGAGACTTGCAGGGAGTAGGACCTGGCGAGCCACTCCCGAAACAACTAGCCATTGAAAACCCTATGGATAGCAAAGAAACACTGTCAGATATAGTGCCTGAAAATGAGGCCCCCAGGTTGGAAGGCACTCAAAAGACTACTGGGGAAGAGTTGCCTCCTCCAAGTAGAGTCTACCGTGATGACGGAAATGGAGTAAAACCCCAGGATGCTCAACTTGCTGATGTGGCACGACTCAAAATGAGGAGAAACAACTGTAAAGATCCATTAATAATTGGAACATGGAATGCAGGTAGTATGAATCTAGGCAAATTAGAAATTGTTAAAAGAGAAATGGAGCACATAAACATTGACATTCTAGGCATCAGTGAGCTAAAATGGACTGGCATAGGCCATTTTGAGTCAGACAATCATATGGTCTACTATGCTGGGAATGATAAACTCAAGAGAAATAGGGTTGCATTCATCATCAAAAAAGACATTTCAAGATCTGTCATGAAATACAATGTTGTTAGTGATAGAATAATATCCATATGCCTACAAGGAAGGCCAGTTAATATGACTATTATTCAAATTTATGTACCCACCACTAAGGCCACAAATGAAGAAAGGGAAGACTTTTCTCAGCTTCTGCAATCTGAAATATACCAAACATGCAATCAAGACATACTGATAATCACTGGTGACTGGAATGCAAAGGTTGGAAACAAACAAGAAGTCTCGGTAGTTGGAAAATATGGTCTTGGTGACAGAAATGAAGCTGGAGATGGCATGATATAATTTTGTCAGACCAATGACATTTTCATTGCAAATACACTTTTTCAACATCATAAACGGAGACTATACACATGGACTTCACCAGATGGAACATAAAGGAATCAAATTGACTACATATGTGGAAAGAGACAATGGAAAAGTTCTATAAAAATGTCAAAACAAGACCATGTGCTGACTGTGGATCAGACCATCAACTTCTCATATGCAAGTTCAAACTGAAGCTGAAGAAAATTAGAACAAGTATACGAGAGCCACGGTATGACCTTGAGTATATCCCACCTGAGTTCAGAGACCACCTGAAAAATAGGTTTAATGCATTAGACACAAATGACAGGAGGCCAGAAGAGTTGTGGCACGACATAAAAGATATCATTCAAGAAGGAAGCAAAAAGTTCTTAAAAAGACAAGAAAAAAAGAAAAGACCAAATTACACGTCCAAAGAGACACTGGACCTTGCCCTTGAACGTCGAGCAGCTAAAGCAAAAGGAAGACATGATAAAGTTAAGGAACTAAACAGAGGATTTCAGAAGGCAGCTCGAGAAGACAAAAACAAATATTATAATAACATGTGCAAGGAGCTGGAGGCAGAAAACCAAAAGGAAAGAACACGCTCTGTGTTTCTCAAGCTTAAGGAAGTGAAGAAAAAATTCAAGCCTCGAGAGGCAGTAGTGAAAGATTCTACAGGGAAAATATTAAATGATGCAGGAAACATCAAAAGAAGATGGGAAGAATACACAGAGTCATTATACAAGAAAGAATTGGCAGATGACCAACCATTCCAAGAGGTTGCATATGAAGAGGAACCAATGGTGTTGAAGGACGAAGTGGAAGCTGCCTTGAAAGAACTGGCGAAACACAAAGCTCCAGGAATTGATGGGATACCAATAGAGATGTTTCAACAAACAGATGCAGCACTGGAGGTGGTAACATGTTTATGCCAACAGATTTGGAAAACTGCTACTTGGCCAACAGACTGGAAGAGATCCATATTTGTGCCTATTTCCAAAAAAGGGGATCCGACTGAATGTGCAAACTATCGGACAATATCATTAATATCACACACCAGCAAAATTCTACTAAAGATCATTCAGAAGCGACTGCAGCAATACATAGACAGGGAATTACCGGAAAATCAAGCGGGATTCAGAAGAGGGCGGGGAACTAGGGACATCATTGCTGATGTCAGGTGGATATTAGCTGA
>VMDO01017846.1:0-43909 GCA_007922755.1 Pedetes capensis
GAAAAAATAAATAAATGCAAATGACTCTAACATAAGACAAGATGATAAACTTCAGTCATAATAAAAGCACACCAAGGTAATACTTTGCAGCTACTGAATTGGCAGAAATACCAATATGCCTCTTTCTCCACTGCTGGTGAGGTTTTGAAGATGCAAGCATCTACACATATTGAGATTTGTTATTACAAAGTACTTCAGCCCAGTGGAGGAGAGCTAGTGAAATTATGTACACATTTGCCTTTTTATACATCAAACTCATTTTTAGGAATCTATCCCAAAGACATAATAGAAAAAATACAAATTTCTCAGTGTGTGACTAAAATTTGTAATAGCAAAAGATTTAAATATAAGGAAAAATTTTGCTACATAGTGTTTATAAGAAACATATTGGAAGCCAGATGCAATGGTGCATGTCTGTAATCCCAGTGACTTGGGAAGCAGAGGCAGGAAGATAGCAAGTTTGAGACCAGAGTCAACGTGTGTAACTTAGTGAGATGCTGTTTCAAGTTAAAAAATCAAAAATGGGCTGAGGATGCAGCCTAGCGGTAGAGCACTTGCAAAGTATTTGCAAGGCCTTGGGTTCAGCCACCCTCCCTGCCAGTACTGGAAAAAAAAAAAAAAAGAGAGAGAGAGAGAAACAAATTAGAAATAAAAGAATGTAAAATAAGTGAAAGCAAAACAATAGGAAAAGGTACATCAGGCAAATACTGACCAAAAGAAGAGGAGGTAAATATATGAATTTTAGACAAAATAAAATTTCATATAAAAATATGAGATAAATAAAATCAAAGAATATTAATAAGCGGTTAATTTCACCAGTGAGCTACAACATTTCTAACTTTGTATGTTGCCTGCACTGGGGTTTAGCTCAGTGGGTAATACTGCTCTGTGCTCTCTGAGGCCTTTGATTAGATTTTCAGCAAAACAAAAATGGGAGAAGGACGTGGCTATCCACTCCCAAAGCAATCTCGAACCAATTACCATTGAAAACTCTATCATGGTCACTATGAGTCTGACTTGATTTGTCAGCACATAACAACAAACAACAACATGTTGCTTGCAGCTGTACTACACTGGCATCTGATCCTGTCAGATCTTGGAAGTTAAGCAGGGTGGGGCCTGGTTAGTACTTGGATGGGAAGGTCAAGTGCTATAGGATAAGGAGAAGGACCTGGCAGCCCACTCCCAAAAAACAATCAGCCATTGAAAACCCTATGAATAGCAGAAAAGCCCTGAGAGAGTGCAGGGCATGGCCTAGTGTCAGGGAGTGTTTCTACTGTACACAGGGTCACTATAAAATTGGACCCAACTCAATGACACTTAACAACATATGCCTAGTGCTATAGCATAGAAATATATAAAGCAAAACTTAACAACTTATGGTAAATTGACAAAGTAACCAATATAGTAGAAGATTTTTTAAGAAGCTCAGTCATTACTAGATGAAGAAGAGGAAAACCATAAGAATTATGACAGAGATGGTTACTATCCCTGGATGGTTATTTCCCTTCCTCTAAACAGGTACTTGGCTATCTGGAATAAAGACAACATTCTCTGATGACTGGATGTGGTCATGTGACCAAGTTCTTGCTAAAGGAAAAAACATACAAGTGGTAAGTACTCCTTCTGGATCATGCCTTTCAAAGGAAAAAGTAGGCTGTTCTGAGCTATCTTGTCTTCCTGCCAGCTGACTGGAATAGAAATGTGAAAAAAAGACCTAGAGATGGAGTATGACATGGAGGCAGTTGAGGGAAACAGCAACAACCGAGAAGGAGAGTGGATTCCAGATGCTACAAACACCCTGGAGTGCTTACATAACTAAGTGAAAGAGAAATAAAATTTGTCTGGTTTAATACAGTGTTATTTGGAGTCTTTGATATAGCATCTGTATCACAACAAATGAAAATTCAGACCCCGGAAATAGAACTACAGAGAATCTTGGTAGTATTCTCTTGAAAGGTGCCCTACAGGCTCTGAATATCTAGTCCAGCAGGCTGAGTCTGGAGGCCAGTGGCCAAGCCACCAGCCAGTCTATTTGCTGAGATGTATTGGCAGATTTTCCACAAGTGAAACTAGTCCTTTGTCTCAATTCCTTTCTTTCCATTGACTTCAAGATAGCTGGCAATAGATTGAAGCAGAGTAGGGTTGGAAAAACACAAAAATCATTAATAAAACTACAAAAATAGAGAATCTTAGATCAGCACTTTCAAATGTATCTGCATCATACACTCTAATACACTACAATATTTCAGTGAAGATGTGAATAAGAATGGGCTGGGGTTTAGCTCAGTTGGTAGAACACAGCTCTCCACTCTCTGAGGACCTAGGTTCCATCCTCAGCACCACAAAAACAGGAGAAGAATGTGGCAATCCACTCCCAAAGCAATCGCCAAACAATCAGCTACTGAAAACCCTCTACGAGTCAGACTAGGTTTGACAGCACCTAATAATAATAACAACATGTGAATGAGGATACTCATGGCCAGTGATGACCAGCCTCCATGTTCTGGCCATTCCAAATAGGCACTAAGGAGAGCAATACCTCAAATGTACTTAGAAATTTTTGGTGGCTAATCAGTAGCCCCAGTGCACTGCTTGAATAGCTCTATTTTACATAAGGTCCTTGGCTATGGTCACTCCAACATGCAACTGTCCAGAAGCAAGCAGTTGAAGAAAACTGAAGATATTTTGACAAAGAATCCACAAGCCTAACCTGTAAAACTCTAAAAACTCTGTGCTGTTTACTCCTTTTCTTTTTCTTTTTTCTTTCTTTCTTTCTTTCTTTCTCTCTCTCTCTCTTTTTTTTTTTTTTTTTTTTTTTTTTTTTTTTTTTTTTTTTTTTTTTTTTTTTTTTTTTTTTTTTTTTTTTTTTTTTTTTTTTTTTTTTTTTGCGGTACTGGGGGTTGAACACAGGGCCTCACGATTGCATGCTCTGCAAGAGATGGACCACTGAGCTGTACCCTCAGCCCATGTTTTTTTGTTTTTTGTTTTTTTACGTTTTGAGACAGAGTCTCACTAAGTTACATAGACTGTCCCTGGTCTCGAACTTGCGATCCTCCTGCCTTTGCCTCCTGAGCCACTGGGATTATAGGCGTACACCACCTGGCCTGGCTTCTTTTTACTCCTTAAAGCAATTCCCAAGTTCCAACACCTGGTTGAGCAGGAATTTCCCCTGCAATGCCACTCGCTCTCCAAAGAAGACATATTTTCCAACATCTATTTCAAAAACATCTCATGGAAGAGCCAGAGGACAACATACAAAGGAGCTCTTGCCAGAAACACAGAACAGTAGCTATCATATGGATTAAGCAAGAATCTTCCTCCACCTCCTGAACAAGGATTGCTCAGAAACATTTAATTTTTCCTATGGATGAGTGACTATGGGTGTCACTAATGTTTTCTTTTCTTAGTAAGGAGTTTTGGGGATTTGGGTTTGCTTGTTTTTGACCATTATCCTATTGATTCTCCATCATTGTGTAGGAGGGGATATGAGGACGGACATAAAAATACCCTTCACTGACAGGAGGCTGAGTACTATAAGGAGACCTGCAGGATTGAACAGGGCATCACCCCAAAATTCTACACTTCTGGATAGGATTTTGAGAAGAGATTTTTATCCCTAGGAAGGGAATGCTGTTATGTGAGGTAGGAAGTATGTGTTGATTTATTTGGGTAGGTACACTAGGTTATCAGTATAGGATTGCCTATGCTTGAACTATTTTTGGAGAGAGAGAGATGCATCTTTCTTGTTTAACTCATAGATCTATTGGGCTTTTGCATAGAAACTGACTGTATCTTAGCTGATTATGATATCACATATTTGAATAACATAATTGAAAATGAGATGATCTGTATGAGAATAGTTATGGTAGCTATTTTTAGAATTATAAAGAAACCATAAACAATCCAAATATCCATCAAGAACAGAATATACAAATGCATTATAGTATATAAAACAATAAAATACAAACAATAAAAACAAGGAACAAATTTATAATTCAACTGTGCTACAGGCATGATGACAAGTGAAACAAAATCACAGAGATATGCATGCAGACTGATTCCATTTATATGGAGTTTTCATAAAGTTTTAAATGAAGCAAAACTAAAAGCTTTATCATATGGGTGTAGGTCCATAGTTGATCTAACCATTTGATCTTTAATTTATGTGTCAATGTGTAAACTATAGAGTGTCCAGATATTTGATCATTATTCTAGGTGTTTCTAAAAATGAGATTAACATTTAAATTGGTAAAGTAAATTAGGTTGACTTCCATAATGTAGGCCATCTTCATCCAGTCAATTGAAAGCCTGAATAGAACATAAAGGCTGACCCTAGCCCAGATAAGAGAGCATTCTGATAGCCTTCGAACTGAGACAGCATATTTCCTGCCTTCAGACTCAAACTCAAACAGCAACTCTTCCTAGGACTCAGCCTGCTGGCCTTCAGACTGGGACTGGGCCATCAGCCCTTCTGGATCTCCACATTGCAGACTCCCCTCACAGATGTTAGGACTTGCCAATGTCCATAAACATATGAGCCAGTCTTCATAATAAATCTTTTTCTGTGTTTATATTCATCTTATTGGTTTGGTTTCTCTGGAGAACCCTGACTATTATAGTCATTTTTAAAAAATGAAGCAAGAATGATGACCAAATGGGGATGGGAGGGGAATCAAGGTAGTGGTCATATCTATTAGGGACAGAGAGGAAGGTGCCTTCAGAGAAGACACACAGGGGGCTATCAAGTTCAGGACAATGCTCTGAGTGGGGATCTTCATAAATATTCACTTTATCATTAACCTTTAAAATACTTCTCTTGTTGGGTACCATGGCACACACCTATAGCCCCAGTGGTTCAGGAGCCTAAGGCAGGAGGTCATGTGTTCAAGGCCAGAGGCAGCCTGAGCAACTTAAGAAGACCCTGTCTTGAGATAAAACTATAAAAATAAAAAAGGGTACGGTGGTACAGCACTTGCCTAGCATGTGCAAGGCCCTAGATTCAACCTCTCAGTACAGAAAATAAATAAACAAACATACAAACCTTTCTTACACATTCTTTTTATTTGTATGATATACTGTACAATAATTTTTTTATTTAAAAAGTTGCAATTTTAAAGAGAGGTTGATAGTTACACGGGTTCCTAGAGAAGAGTAGGCAAGCGGGATGTCACTACCCATTCCTGCCCAGCCTCTGCATCTGTACCATTCTGTTCATTTCTAGGGTACATGAAGGACATCCAGATACTTACAGCTTTTCCTCTTTGTCCACATGCAGTCCACTGCGAAAAGAAGTGTATAGTTGCTCCTTGAAGGTGGCAGTAGTTCCGCAGCTCCCAAAGCAGAGTGGAGCTCAATATGAGCCCGAAGCTTGCGCTGAAGTCACATCACACACACAAAGAGGCAGGCACTGGAAACACATCTTTTCCCAAATAATGATTCCAAGCTTCTTTGGTTAATTCCACTGGGATAATCTCAGACCAGAAATATTTTATTCCCTAATAAGATAAATGATCAGAGAAATGGGCCATCATTGAAATGAGTGCCAAGGGAAGTAAGTTCACTTCGCTTGAAGTTTCCCTGATCTAGTCACGACTCATTAATGGAAACATTTAAAATTGTCAAAATGATTCTTCATGCCAGTAAGTAACATGAAGCTGGATGCTCCAGGAAGGATTAAAAATTCTCATATGGTGAACTTCTCATGTGGAGACACCTGTTTTTGCTGGTGGAAGCTGGTAGAAGAAGGATATCTAATGTGAAAAAAACATTACTGACCAACCTATTTAATTAATAATCAAAGTAAACTAGCCAGTTTATTTATTAAAACAATAAAGAAAGCAAGAAAAAGATCACTTTTTTTTTTACTGTGGTCAGTTGAAGCGGTACTTTGAATATGTGGGGAGGGTTGTGGAAAGTTATTAACACAGAAAAGTAAAATTATCTATCACTTAGTAAGTGCCTACAGTGGGTGCAGGAAATATTGCAGACATATCAGGTACATTATCTCTTATTTTAACAAATGCTCTATGATATGGCTTTTATATGACCCATTTCACAGGGGCAGGTTCATCATCACTCCTAGATCTGAGAAACATTCCTCACTGGAAGCAGGAAATGTAGAAAGAGCTGCCAGCTCTCTTGTCTCTGCAGGTGGGGTGGGGAGCATTAAAATGCCCCTGGTGTGGTGCTGTGTTTACTCACCTCGATTAAAAAGGTAAATCCTAAAAGCCAAATGTGGCGGTGCATGGTAGTAATCCTAGCTACTAGGGATGCTGAGGCAGGAGAATAGCAAGTTCGAGATCACAGGCAGCCTGTGCAATTTGGCAAGACCCTGACTCAAAATAAAAAATAAAAAGTGGTCAGGGAGTGTAGCCCAGTGGTAGAGCACTACAAAGTGAGGCCCTGCATTCAACTTCCAAATACTGCAAAAATTAAAAAATAATATAAAAGGTAGCTCCTGCTTTACTTCCAAGTAACTTGTCCAGAATCTTCTAGGCTGCAATTTGCAATCGTTTTCCCTGCTCCTTACTTATGTGCCTTGCTGTTGCCACCTCCCTCTTCTCTGTGCTTGGTCCTCCTCTGTGGGATCAATTTCTCTTTTCCCTTGGGTCCTAAGGAAGCCTTCTTGCTTGAATTTCCTTTTGCTGTGATGTTGGATACCCATCACCTTCCAGATGGCACTTTCTTATGGCTTTTGTATACAGCATGCAAGTATGGTTCCGGTGCTGAGATCTTTGCTCCTTCCTGCCATCTCATTGTACAGGAAGCAACAAAAAGCAGCCCTAAAGATAAAGTCCAGCTGTGACCTTTAAAGCAGAAGAGTTTATTTAGACATCACTTTATTGTTTTATGTTAAGTCTACTGTTGTTGTTGTTGTTGTTAGGTGCCGTCGAGTCGGTATCCGACTCATAGCGACCCTCATAGGGTTTTCAATGGCTGACTGTTTCGGGATTGCCTTGGGAGTGGATTGCCAGGTCCTTCTCCCATTTTTGCGGTGCTGGGAATTGAACTCTGGGCCTCAGAGACTGCAGCGCAGCGCTCTACCCACTGAGCCAACTCCCAGCAAGTCTACTGTAGGAGACTCAAAAGAATGAAAGGCAAACCCTTCCTTATAGTCATCTTCTGGAAGGACAACTAGGTGTCTCTCTTTAGTACTCCTTGCTCTAGAAATAGTGCAGATTATAATTCCACTGTTTTTTCAGAATGTCAGTAAATATCCCCAAATACCTTTGTTTGGGATGCAAATGTCCATATAAGAGAGAGTAGAAATGGACACTTTGATAAGAAGGGGAATGTGACCCAACTTGGGAGGATGCATCCAGCTCTTGGTTCCTGTGCCCCTGTAGAAATAATGAGTTGAAGTGGCAGGAAACAGGACACCACTTACATTCAAGGCCATAGGGGGTGGCAGGGCCCCAGATAGGCTCCCGTGTGTTCTGGGAGACTCTCTTGAGATCTGTGGCAAATGTTCCTACCTATGCAGTGCTCACCATGGATGGACTGAGCCTGCTGCCTTCTGGTAGAGGGCAGCCCACAGCTCAGGAGCTGGAGAGCAGCAAATAAGATAGGTGAAACATCAGAGGTTCTCAGCAACTTTTCTGGAATATAGATTCTCTAAAACTCATACACAAGGAAGGGAAAAAGCTCACAAAAATCTGACTGAAAACAGATATCCCTCAATCCTTCTTACTGTTGTTAAATGCTGTCAAGTCATATCTGACTCATAGCAACCCTCATAGGGTTTTCAATGGCTGACTGTTTCAGGATTGCCTTGAGAGTGGATTGCCATATTTTTCTCCCATTTTTGCGGTGCTGGGAATCGAATCCTGGTACCTCAGAGACTGCAGAGCGGCGCTCTATCAACTGAGCTAAATCCCAGCCCTCTTTGACTCGAGACCCTTGTATTTGTTATTACATCTACTTAAACACTGTTGTCTTTTCCTTCCCATTCCAATACACACACACACACACACACACACACACACACACACACACACACACACACACACACACAGACTTACTAGCATCCTAAGTCAGCCAGAATTTTGGAACAGGACCATGTGGCCCCAGGGTTGATAATAAACCTGCCTGTTCTGTTTCAGCTGTGAGACTGACTAGGGATTTGTGCCTGTTTAATTTGGTCACTCCTAAGTACAGCATAGAAGACAAACACAGAAACATAAAATTTGTTCATAGCCTTGATTTGGAAAGGAACGAAAGTGTTAGCAGAGTTAAAAGAGTCTTACACAGAAATATGGTTCTAATCAAAGCTGAGAAATACTGTGCACCAAAAGACTGCCACTTGTCTGTTATTATAAATCAGATGCACTAGTAAGGGCTTTGAGTTGTTCAGCTCTGGTTACATATCCATAAAATAGTTCTCTCTAAGGAGCTATTTCAACCTGTTTTATATAACACTCATTATAAATTAATTCTCCCTGACAACTAACTAGGGAAATATTTTAATCTAGGAAGACAAAATCAGACTCCTCTAAGAAGCCACCATAAGTTATATGTTCCATTATTAGAAATGATTTCATTAAGGTTTAGTAGTGATTTGCAAACTAATGTTCTGATGTTTTTAATGAGCAGCATAGTTGCTTAGTTTATCTACTGAATTAGTCCCTCTTGGTAAACATTGCATTGGGAGCATTCTTGGGAAATGTTGGTGAAATTGAACCTTGTTTCACGTTTTGATGACCTGTATTATTATTACATTTACTCCTGAAAAGCTTTAAAAATTAATTTTTTCTTAGGAATGGAATGAAAGCAAATATTATTTTTCTCTGCAGATATCCCAGTGTAAAAGTAACACAAATGTTTCAAAGAACCCAAAGACAACTCTGCCCATGGGAAGTTTATCTGCTTGTCAGAAGACTATATATTAGATTTGCTACATTAAAATCAAATAATATATATTTCAGTTGAAGGGGTATTGAAGGTAGAATTATATTTCTGTGTCTCATGCATAAAACATCAGCAAAATAAGTCAGTCATAGCTGAACAGTCATTTCTTTGGGTAGGGATTTTGCCAGCATGTTTTGTTACTTTGCAATTCTCTAGAGCAAAGTGATAAAGGTGATGAATGTCTACTTTGAATTAACTCCTGTTACAGTGACATGCCAGTCGATTCGAGCTCTTTCAGTCATGACAATTCAAATGTATCTCATGATTTTTATAAAAATCTGGGCAAATCTGTTCGAAATACAACAACTGACAAGAAGTACTCTTCCCTGGACATACAAGATAGATGAGGATCATTGAATTGATTTTTTGAAATGTCATTGTCAGATTGGCCTGGACAGTCTGCAATCACTCAATAGCACAATTGGTCCGCAGCCTGTCTTCTACATTCTCAACACTAGTCCCATTCAAGGCCAAGTATTTGAAACTTACCAAAAAGGAAAGGAAATAGATTTTTATATCTTCCCAAATATATTTGCAAGATAGTTTTGGTCATTAAAAATTGAATGCAAATACTACACTTTTCTGAAATATATTAATTATAAAGTGTTTGAGACCCCTGCAGCCATAGCCCTTTGGCATGCTATCTCCTCAGATCTCAGATGTTAAGCACAGTCGGGCCTGGTTAGTATTTGGATGGGAGACCACCTGGGAACACCAAATACTGTAGGCTTGGGAGAAGGACCTGGCAAGCCACTCTCAAAAATCAATCAGCCATTGAAAACCCTATAAATAGCAAAGAAGCACTGACAATAGTGTTTCCGCCATTGTATGTAGAGACTCGATGTGAGTTGGATACCAACTCAATGGCACCTAAAAACAATAATAACAAAGTGTTTAAGACTTAGAACAGACCTGAAAGATCATCTTTACTTTAATTTAATGAAGCCACGTGTAGGAATTGACATCATTTGTCAGTAGAAAAGCCTGACTTGAAACCTAGCACGATATGTGTGTCTTAGTTTGGTTTACTATATTAAATTCCTATATACTGAGTGGCAAAAACAACATATATTTATTTCTCGAAGTTCTGGAAGCTGGAAGTTCAATATCAATACCCAATGTCTGGTGAGGGCCTGCTTCCTGATTTGCAGATGTCCATCATCTTGCTGAGCTGGGGTTTAGCTCAGTTAGTAGAATGCTGCTCTGTGCACTGAGGCCCTGGGTTCTAACTCCAGCACTACAAAAATGGGAGGAGGATCTGGCAGTCCATTAGCAAAACAATGCCAAAACAATCAGCCATTGAAAACCCTATGAAGAGCCTAGAAGCACTGACATAGTGCTGGACATAGAACACAGTGTCAGGGAGTTTTGTTCTGTTGTACATAGAGGTCACTATGAGTTGGTCCCGACTCAGTAGCACCTAACAACAACAACAACAATCTTCTTCCTAGGTCCTCACATAGAGGAGAGTAGAAAGAAGTGAATTAAAGTTCTCTTAAACCTTAAAATGGCATCTGTCTGGCCTGAGCTTTGTAGTTGTTGTTGTTGTTAGGTGCTGTTGAGTCGTATCTGACTCATAGCGACCCTCATAGGGTTTTCAATGGCAGATTGTTTCATGATTGCCTTGGGAGTGGATTGCCACGTCCTTCTCCCATTTGTGGTGCTGGGAATTGAACTCGGGACCTCAGGGACTGCAGAACGGCACTCTACCAACTGAGCTAAATCCCAGCCCCCGTACACACCTATAATCCCAGCACTCAAGGGCTAAGACAGGTGGAGTGTGAGTTCAAGGGCAGCCTGGGCTAACAGACATGATCCTCTCTCAGAAAGGGGGCAAGGGAACACTTCCTGCAGATTCCACCTTCAAGATCTAATTACCTCCCCATCTCCAAATGCCATTGTTTGGGGATTAGGGTTTCAACATATAAATTGGGAGGAGGACTCAAATATGTAGTCCATAGCAATACAGTATAGAATAGGAGCTTAGTCAGTTTTAAGTGAATTTAATTGAATTAGAATATATTCTCTTAGATGTTAGCCCAGAATGCAATAAAGTTGCTTTAAGGATGTTTGGATGCCTTGGAAACTTATCTGTGCTCAGAGAAAAGAGCTAACAGTTCTTGAGTTCATTCTATGTACCAAGCATTATGCAAAGTCCTTTATATACATATTTATGCATTCAATAGGGTATATCTTTTACCTTTTTTCATTTTCATTTTGTTTTGTTTTGTTTTTTAATCTTTCACAAAGAAGCCTAGGATTAGAAAGGCCAAGTAACCTGGCTAAAATTATCAAGATAGAAAAGGAAAGAGTTGGGATTCCGGCTAGGAAAGTTTAACTCTAAGGGTTGTTTTTAGCCACTATTTTGTAACCAAGTATTTTTATTGGCTAAGTTGAAGAATTGAAGTGTCCACAAGATTGTTTCAAGAAATGCCTGTCATGAAATAGAAATTTATTGATATTAAAAGAGTTGAACTGAAGATGCAAACACAGTAGTCTAATTTTATTCCTGGCAACTTGGCAAACTAAGCTAATTCAGAAGCTCTTATGGAACAACTACTTGGAGTGCTGGATGGATTTATTTTTAGTGTAATATCCCTGAGGCACTGAACATAAATCACCCACATGCAAGCACACATATAAGAAGAGAGATGTAGCTATAAGCAAAGATGCTGCTGTTGCTGTTGTTAGGTGCCGTCAAGTCATGCCCAACTCATGGTGACTCCCAAAGGGTATTCAGTTGTTGATTGTTTTGGGATTGTTTTTGGGAGTGGACTGACATATTCTTCTCCTATTTTTTCAGTGCTAGGGACCAAATCTGGGTCCTCAGAGAGTGCAGAGCAGGTGCTCTACCAACTGAGCAAAGTTCCAGCCCAAGCAAAGATGAGGTATTCCTATATGGAAAATAAGCCTTGTGGGAGATTAACTTTCAGTCAAAAATTACAAAACACATGAAAATATTTCTAAAAAAAGAAAGAAATCCACCATGAGCAGAGTCATCAGGCTCATCCAAAAACATGATCAAACTCCCCAAGAACTTAGAATATTGTGACAATATCATAACACACACAGACACACAGACACACACAGACATACACACACACCTGAAATAATGACACATATAATCAATCAGGAAATAACATGATTCGGAAAAAAATGGGCAAAAGAAGAAAAGCCAACTAGAATTTCTAGAGATAAAAAAAATATAGATGTTTAAACTACCAGATATTCTCAAATGTAATTGCACAATTTCAATAGTTTTAGAGGGTTACAAAATTTAATACAGGTGAGAATCGCGTGTGGATTGGATTTGTGGTCAACCCAGCTTCAGACCACAAATCCAATCTACATGTGATTGTACTCCACAATGGATTTTGTAGCCCTCTAAAACAGTTGAAAGGGTGTGGATTACATTTGAGAATATATGGTAAAACCTCAATATGTTGACCAACTGACAGAGTAGACCTGATGAAAGCAGACCTGTTACAATTGAAGAGAAACGAAGGTATTTTCCAGACAGTGGCTCATAGATGTGAAGAACTGGAAAAAATGGAAGAGATTCTAAAGCATGGAGGATGTGATGAGAATGTCCAATATTATTTTATTAGCTACTTTTCTTGTTGCTGTGACAAAATGCCTGACATAAACAACTTAAAGAAGGAAGGATTTATTTTGGCTCACAGTTTGAGGGGGTTCAGTCAACAGTCACTTAGCTCCATGTTTCTAAGCCTGTGATGATGGAGGCCATCATGGCAGTAGGAACATGTGGAAAAGGAGGCTGCTCACCTCATGACATACAGGAAGCAGAGACAAGGAATGCAGGAAAGAAGCAAGGCAAGATATATTCCCCAAGGACACCTCCTCCCTCTGACCACTGACCTACTTCCTCCAGCTAAGACCACCCTCGTAAGGTTTTCAACACCTCTCAAAATAGTGCCATCAGCTGAGAACAAAGTGTTCAACACATGAGCCTGTGGGGGACATTTCACATACAAACCATAACTACTATCTAATAAGGGTTAAGAAGGAAAGAACAGAGAGAATGGATACTAGTAATATACAATATAATATTCTATACTCAATGATTGAATAAATTTTTACAACAGATGATAACATGTAATTATAGTTAGAATGTATACAAGTCCCAAGGAATTTAACTAAATAAAAATCTATTCTGTTTTAAGGGCTCTTTGGACCTAAATATTGACAGACTCTTTTCTATGCCAGCATCAAATCAATTAAAATTTAGTTTTCATAAGGTACTAAATGAAGGGCTCAGAAATCCAAAACAAAGTCATTAGAACATGTCATGAGTTAAAATAAAGAGGAATAAAGAAAGCCTATTTCTATTTTATATTTATTTAGCATAAATATATACTTAGTATAATTATTTTCTGAGGAAATTAGAACTAATCAATTTTAAGTAACTTAATTGGTTAGTAGTAACAAATTTTAAGTAAATTGAAGATGGCCATGAGTTGGACATGACTCAAAGGCACCCAACAACAACACTAACTACCCAAATTTTAAACTCCTTTAAAAGTAAGAAATGGAATACATGGAATTGGCAGCTATCACTCTATGTTTTGTATTCTACTTCTTGAGGCAGCCCTACCATGCACTATTTCCCAATAACTTGTCATTTAGCATTCAGAAAGTAAAACATCTAGAAAATGAAAAATTAAGAGGAATGTGTTTGCATATATGCATGCATATGTGTGTATCTTTTCATGTTTATGTTGGGATTTGTGTAAAGTTGGGAAAAGTATGAATGTGACAATGTGGATGGCATCTCTGAAATCACACATCAGTATATTTGTGCTCCCCAAGAACAGCACAATGTAGGCAAGAAGAGTCCTAGTAGCAATGCATACCAGACTTGTTGCTTTCATAAGCTCAGTTCTTATATCAGATATAGTGGAGGAAAATGAAGATAGAAGGGACTGGATAGAAGGTAGAAATTTTTGCTATGGGACTGGAATGTACAGTCTCAAGGATTTGAGGTAATTCTTGACATAGCAAGACATGTTAGGGCAAGAGTCAGGCTCAGGGATTCCTGTAAGTGAATAAAAGGTCACAGCTGAGCAGCAGAAAATATAACTAGCCTCTAGGAGCAAATGATTACAGATGTGACCTCCTTACTGAAAGTCCAATAGCATGAGTATTTTATTGCTTTAATTGGGCCTTAATTTGAAAATGATAGAGTGAGACTTTTGTTTCAAAGGAAACAGAGAAAAAAATCTATTTTCCAGATATCTTTATAAGAATATTACATGGAATGAAGCAGGATGATAGTCACTAATTCTCTGTTGGGCTGGGATTTAACTCAGTTGGGAGAGTGCTGCGCTGCAGTCTCTGAGGTCCTGAGTTCAATTCCCAGCACCGCAAATATGGGAGAAGGACGTGGCAATCCGCTCCCAAGGCAATCTTGAAACAGCCATTGAGAACCCTATGAGGGTCGCTATGGGTCTGATACCGACTCAACAACAACAACAATTCTCTATTAGTTTCCTGTAAGTACTGCCTGACTGAGTGTAAGCCTCAGTAATACCACAGGATAGTCATTAAGAGCTCAGATCCTGGAACTAAACATCTAAAATCCCAGTCCTGTACCCCCAATTTATTACTTGTGTTTCCTTAGCAAGGGACTTTATCTCCATGCCTAAATGCCTCTACTTACATAAAAACAAAAGAGAGGGAGACTAAAATTAATTTCTACCTCATAGAACTGTTACAAGGTTTAGATGAGATAATATATGTTACTTGGGAGAAGGACCTGGCAACCCACTCCCAAAAAATCAGTCTGCCACTGAAAATCCTATGAATAGCAGAGAAGCACTGACAATAGTGTTTCACCTATTGTACATAGGGTCACTATGAGTCGGATACCGACTCAATGGCAACTAACAACAACAATATATGTTACATGTTTAATTAAAGCCAGATTGGTAGTATTATAGAATTGTTAGACCCACCCTCCCAAATTTTCTCTAGAATGTATAGAACCTGGAAGTGCTTATTAACACAGAAAACTGAGTTACTAAGAAAGAAAACAGCTGGGATTTAGCTCAGTTAGTAGAGTGCTTCTCTGTGCTCTCTGAGGACCCAGGTTCAATCCCTAGCACCACCAAAACAGGAGAAGCAATCCACTCTCAGAACAATCCCAAAACAGCCATTGAAAACCCTGAGAGTTGCTATGAGATGGACCCTACTCAATAGCACCTAATAACAAGAAGAAAGAAAATACTAATTAGTTTTATTCTCTCATTGCTCCTCTACATCCAGCAAAGAAAGTTGATATTTTGTTTCCCTGAAATATCCCAAGGAAAAGTATGATAGCTGTGTTAGTTTCTCAATTCTTTCTATGTCTTTCCCAGAAAGTAGTATACGTCCTAGCTGAAAGCATCAATGTGTTAGAATTTGTGTCACTGTGACAAATCACCTGACATAAGCAACTTAAAGGGGGAAAGATTCATTTTGGCTTCTAGTTTCAGACAGTTCATTTCATCATGGTGGGAGGAGCATGGTGGAATGAAGCAGCTCACATTATGGCAGCCAGGACGCAGAGCGTAAGAATGCCTGCGCTATCGATCCAGCCCAACTGTGGGTGGATCTGCTCACATTCAGGGTAGATCTTCCTGATTTAGCTAATTCTCTCTGGAAACACCCTCACAGACACATGCACAGGTGTGCTTGACTAATCTATGTTCTTCTCAATCCAATCAAGTCCACAATCAAGATTGACCTTTATAATCAAGCTTGGCCTTTTGCTTTGTCTTGGACAAGAAACTATGCACAGAAGTGATCTATGACACTTACAAACAGAAACTTTAAGGGATATTTCATGGTTGTGGCCTGACTTTTTTCCCCTTGGCCATGAAGCCAAATAGGGGCAGCTCAAACAATCCAGATCACTAATGAAGAAGACATGAATTAGAGCCATAGCCAGTCTGAAATTGACATGAAACATGGGCAAGAAACAAACTTTTGTGTTGTAAGCCCACTGGGAGTTTGGAGTGCTTAGTACAGCATAACTTGCCTAAGCTGATTGATGCAAGGAACATGGAAAAAAGTGTCAATTGTGGTAGTGGCAGAAACTGTCTTTTGAGGAGAGGGATAAATTGTCCAAGACTGGTAAAGGGCATTTTGTTTTTCCAGAAATCCCCTTTGTCCTTCCCCTGCTTTTTCCATTTCTCTGCCTAGGATATAGGACTGACCTGATGAAAATAAGCAGCCTGATGTACTTAAGTAGGAAGAAAGGCTAAACCTATAAGGCTTCTAACTTCCACAAAGATGCTTTTGGTTGCCTATCTTCAAGGAAACAGCCATATTGGTATGTGCACATAGGCCTATCACAGTGATCACCATGGATTGAAAGCTCAAGGGATTTCCTAGAAAGAACTGAACTGTATGAGCACCATCTTTTCCTGATTGAATTGGAATTCTCAAGAATGGCTGGAATTGAATTTTTCACCTACCCTAACAAGATCATGAAGTTGATCAAGAAGAGTGAACCAATATGATGTATGTTGTATACAATGATGGTAGCCATGACTCTGTGACTGCTCTTCACTTGATTCTTGAGACATCACTTCCATTTTAGGAGCTCCTTTTGAAAAATATGATTAGTATTCTTAAATGTGGGTAAATATATTTCTAGTATTGAAGCAATCAGTAAGTGAATTAAAGACCATTATAGCATAGTTCCCGTGATGATGAATTTCTAACATGGCAATGGTATCACTTATGAGTAACATATAATTATTGTTTAATTGGCTGATATCTTTATCTTCTCCACTTTCTTTAGAATTCTTTGGATTGTTGACCTATGTACAACCAACCTCCCCAGCCCAGGAGTCTGATTTTTAACTTCTTAACTTGCATCTTAATATCCATCTGCTTCTTTTACTATTAAAATAATCCCAAATTCATTTATCCTATGAAAAGCATTAAACTATTTGCTGTGAATATACTGATACTCTTGGTAAAATAGGATGTTAATAGCAGCATAGTACAACAGGGTAATTATATTGGCAAGAGCCAGTTTCCATCAGAATAAAAACATGCTATTATTTTTTCCACCTCTTATTTCTCAGATGTCACTAAAAATATTTTTGACCTTACTTGCCCCTAAAATACACATTGTAGCATTTCTCTAACTTACTTTACACCAAAATTTCTTGAAATCTGTCTGTTCTTAGTGTTTCTAGTCCTCTCCCTTCTTTCTTAATCCCAGCCCATCACTTAACTCCACACACTGCTCTTCCCAAAATTCACTTAGGGCCTCTGTGTTGTCTAACCTGCTGATGAACTTCCAGCCCTTGTCTTTTATGAGGATCAGCAATACATGACACATGATCCCTTCTGAAAACTATTCTTTCCTGGCTCCCTGTTAACACCTTTCTTTGGTTTTCTCTGCCCATCCCTGGCCGCTGACTCTCAGACTCGACTCTGCTCTTCTCCCCCCTCTCATGACATATAAGTGACCCAGGGCTCAATCCTTGGATATCTTCCTCATCCTTTTGTCACTCTCACTGGGTCTCATATTTTCAGATTACATCTTTTTGCTGGTGATTCCAAAATATTTGTTTTCAGCCTTGACTTCTTCCTTGACTCACAGGTTCAACTACTTTCCTAAAATCTTCAATTAGACATCTTACATGCATCTCAAATTTATCCAAAATCAGAATGTAGATCTTCTTCCATAATGTCTGCTCCCCATATCCTTTCCCATCTCAGTAACTTGAAAATCTTTCCTTGCAGACATTCTACCAAATACCCTACAGGTACCTCTGACTCTCCTCTTTCTCAGCTTATATCAACCCATCAGGAAGTTCTGGAGGCTCTACTTTTAAAATCCTATCAAGTGTCCAATCACCTCCTGTTGTTAGTCCAATCTGCCGTCATCTTTGATTTAGAATATCACCCTGGCCTCCACCTAGTCTCCCCGCCTTCACTTCACCCCTTCTCATACATTGTTCCTTGTCAACAAACTAGCCAGTATGGTCCTGCTAAACTTAAAACATTATCTCATTCTTCTCTAAATCTTTTAGTGACCCCCATTTCTTTCAGAATTTAACTTATAGTCTTTTCACTGTACAGCAAGCATGACTTGTGCCCTTTTATCTCTCCAATTGCAACCCTGACTCTCTTACTCACTCCTCTTAGTCACCTTGCCCTCCTCATTCTTTTATTTATGCATTTATACATTCATTTATTTATTTTTATTTTTGCTGTACTTGGGGTTTGAACCCAGGCTGCACCCAAGCCTGTATTTTATTTTCTTGTTTTCAGGCAGGGTCTCACTGAGTTACCCAGGCTGCCTCTGACCTGACACTCATGATCCTCCTGCCTCTGCCTCCCAAGGAGTCACTGGGATTACAGATTTACTGGCATGCACTTCCACGCCTGGGTCTTCATTGCTTTTTAAACACATCAGGCACATTCTTGCCTCCAGGCTTTTGCATGGGCTATTCCACTTGCCTAAAGTTTTTTCCCACCAGGTTTCTCCCTAACTCACTCCATATTTCTTCAAGTCATTGCTCAAATGACTTCTTCCCATTGATGCCCACTAGTACCTATGAATCTAAAACCCTCCATCCAAAGTCATAACTCTTTTTAGCACCCCTGGTTTCCCTTATCCTTTCTATATTCACATACCCAGAGTACTTACCCCTTCCTGGCATACCACATCAGGTATCTTAGTTCTTATGTTTGTTCTTTAAATTGTTTGCATTGCCTTAGTAGAATGTGACAGCCAGAAATTTTACTTCACTTTGTCCCAGCCCTAGCCAAGTTTAATAAGGTCTCTTCCTTAATTAAGCATATACAAACAGAGAAGATATGGGAGAAGGACCTGCTAGCTCACTACCCAAACAATCTTGAGACAATCTACCATTGAAATCCCTATGAACAGCAGAGAAGCACTGACATAATGTCAGCCATGGCACAGTGTCAGGTAGAATTTGGTTCTGTTGCACATAGGGTCATTATGAGTCAGACCCAACTGGACAGCACCTAACAACAATGAACAGAGAAGATAAACCTATAGTTGTACTCACTCTGGCATCCAGTCTCACCAGACCTTAGAAGCTAAGCAGGGTTGGGTCTGGTTAGTCCTTGGGTGGGAGACCACCTGGGAACATCAGGTGCTGTTGCTAGGTACCATCAAGTCAGGTCTGACTCATAGTGACCCTACGTACAACAGATAAAACAGTACTCAACACTGCCATGCCTGGCACTGTTGTTGGTGCTACTCTGCTATTCATGAACAGAGAAGATAGTACCAGAAAAACAAAAAGGCATATTGGAGTGAATTTTGAATTGTATCCCCCACCAATCCAGGCACATATATATTTTTTTCTTGTTTTCATAGAGTGCTTTACTGATCAGCACTGAAATATGGAGAAAATTCATTTTCTTCTGGGGAATGTAGGTGCCTTCAGGAAAAGAAATAATGTATTTTTAAAAGGTTATTGGAATCTATAACAATAAGTTGTGAAATTGTACATTAATTTTCAGAAAACATTAGAACATAATTTTTTACTCTACTTGCTACCTTTAGACTTAATATTCAATTCAATTCAGTTCAGTTCAGTTCAATTATTAACACTTTGCTTCTCAAATATGCAAAGGTCATTTAGTTGTCTGGGAAACTTCCTAGGCTGCCAGAGTTAATATTCAAAGACATGCTGAGAGGCAGCAAGCTGTATGCATGTCCTTCACACATTCAGAAACTCGGTGCTGGACCCCTACCTGGCATAAACTGTTTTGCATACAGATTGTAATTGTGCTATCTCCTTAGGTTTTAATATTGAATTTGCTAAAAAAGCTCCCCAGAACGATCCATTGTGTGACCTAGTACCTCAACTCTATGTAAAATGCTTCTCTCTACGTCTTGTTGTGAAGGTTTCTAAGGCAAAAATGCAACACTTTAGGATTTTATTTATTCATTTGCTTCTTAGTTTCCTCCTGTCACAGCAACTGCACCAGAGATCTGGAACTTCAGTAGAGAGACCTTACTCCCCGACCAAATTAAAGTTGCTTCTAGTTGCTTTAATGTGTATGGATTTACCATTTTGCTCTCATTTAAGTTGCAAACTGAAATTGGCATTTACAATGCCATAACATTGTAATTAATATTAATTATAATGGCAATAACCCAAGACTAGGAGGTAGTGTGGGAAGAAGCACAGTGGTCCCTCTTCACGACACTCATTGAAAGCAAGCTGTCCCTGACCTCCCTTAGGGCCACAGCTCATTATAGCTTTGAGAGGAAGTGGACGTCTATGATGAGGAGGTCTCTGGGCTCCTTTCTGTTGTTGGCAGTGGTGGTGTGGTTTGTTTGTTTGTTTGTTTGTTTTTCAGTACTTGGAGGTTGAACCCAGGTTGTTGACATGCTAGGCAAGCACTCCTCCCAGCCCCTTTTTAAATACTTTTTTTAAAATTTTGAGTCAAGATCTCACTAAATTATGCAGGCTGTCTCTGGCCTCGAACTCTCCATCTTCTTGCCTCAGCTTCCCCAGTTGCTGGGATCACAGGTGTGAACCACCACATCTCCTCTCTGAGCTCCTTTTTGAACCTCAGTCCCTCATTCATCTGTACCCTGAGCAGCCAAAGTATAAAGCTGCCTCTCTCTCCTGGCACTGTCTTCAGCCCACATGAAATATTTTTGTCCTTTGCAAATGACACACCATTGATGCAGGCTCAGATAGAGGTTGTGGGCTGTTTTTTCTATGTGTCATTGTGGAGAGGGGGCATAAAGAAACATCCAGCAGGAGCATATGTTTGTAGATACTTTTATATCCCGAAGCAGAAAAAAAAGGCGAGCACTGTGTGATTGCAATTTACGTTTGGATTATTTATTTATACTTTAAACACAGAATCTCTGAGAGAAGTGTTGCTTCCAGCACACACAGCAGGCCTGAATAGGCAACTGACGCCAGCACACCTTCTCACTCTGCAGACTTGGCAACTCCGTCACCCAACTGCTAAGCAAATGGATTTCCCTTCTATGTGATCCCAGGTTCTCAAATCAGACTCCTTGAGTCTCTTAAGTGGGTGCTAATCTTGTCCCTGTGCATAAAACACAAATCTGCAATAAGTGTGCTGCATATTGACCTGCTCTGCCACTTGCTAATCTTACAATTTTGGACAGATGGCACAATGACTGGAAATCTCAGCTTTTCACCTGTAATGTAGTGGTAATGATAGCTCTAATCTCATTTGGTTTGTGTTCTGACCAAATGTATGTAAGGAGTTTGGCCCAATGCTCTGCTCAGTTAGACAACGTTTTCCTTTGGTAGGGCAATCAGTTCCAGGACCTACTTACATACCAATCTCTGCAGACCCTCATGTCTGCTCTGCCACTTGCTAATCTTACAATTTTGGACAGATGGCACAATGACTGGAAATCTCAGCTTTTCACCTGTAATGTAGTGGTAATGATAGCTCTAATCTCATTTGGTTTGTGTTCTGACCAAATGTATGTAAGGAGTTTGGCCCAATGCTCTGCTCAGTGTAGACAACGTTTTCCTTTGGTAGGGCAATCAGTTCCAGGACCTACTTACATACCAATCTCTGCAGACCCTCATGTCTTTTATAAAACAGCATAGTATTTGCTCACAGCCTACACACATCTTCATGTATACTTTAAATCATCTCTAGTACATCCCTAATACAATGCAAATGCTATGTAAATAGTTGTTATGCTATATTATTTAGGGAATTATAACAAGAAAAAACCTGTACATGTTCTGTACAGATATAATTAATTTTTTCCATTACTTTCATTCCTCAGTGGGTTGAATCCATAGATGTGGACCCTGTGGACACAGGGCCAGCTGCACTCCATAGATGCTCCCAATTATTATTTCTTACTGCCACCATAGAACATCTGCTTCTCAGTTTTCATAAATAAAAATCTAAAATTCTAGTATGTATTAAAGATTCCCTGGCCTTGGCCTAGTTTGAATTCACCTAAGAGTAGACCTTGAAGCAAAGATAAAGGTGCGAGTGGTTGATTTGGGAGGTGATGTCAGGAAGCAGGATGAGAAAGTAAAATGAGGCAAGGGAGAGAAGCCAGCCAGGAAAAGGTGAGGTAGGTGACAGTCATGTACAGAAGCCAGGCCATACAGATTCATAGAAGCCAATTGTTAGATTTTTAGGAACTTTACAAGCCATTTGTTAAGCACAGCCATTGTTACAAAATTAATTACCACAGGAATATGTCCTGAGAAATGCATCGTTAGGTGATTTCATCATGGAGCCAACATCATAGAAGTCCTTCCACAAACCTAATGGTGCAGTTTGCTACCTACTTAAGATTTCACACATCTGGATCCAGAATAGTGGGGTTCTATGCATATTGAGGCTGGGATTTAGCTCAGTTGGTAGAGCGCTGCGCTGCAGTCTCTGAGGTCCCACGTTCAATTCCCAGCACCACAAAAATGGGAGAAGGACCTGGTAATCCACTCCCAAGTAAATCCCAAAACAGTCAGCCATTGAAAACCCTAGGAGGGTCACTCTGAGTCAGATACCAACTCTATGGCACCTAACAACTAACATCCATATTGAAGATTTGCCTGACAAGTGATTTTCATCCACAATCTGCTTGTCTAGGGTTTCAAAAATTTCTTCAGCTGCCTTCACATCAGCACTGGCAGACTCAGCAAGCCTTTTCACATGATGAAACAATAACAATTCTTGAATCAGGTGAACTACCCAGAGCTAGCAGTAAATTCAACATTGTGGTAGGGTCCAGCCTTTTTTTTTTTTTTTTTTTTCAACATCACAAACAAAGTTTTTGCTTTCCCTATGAACTTCGTGGTGTTGAGATGAACAAACCTCTGTGTTTGGTCTCCAATCCAGGTCTTTAGAAGTTTCTACATACCGAGGATAGGCCCTTCTGGAATTTCCTTCATCTCATTTCCTTCAATGAAGCTCACCCTCTAAGGGCTTCTGTCACATCTCTGTTGCTCCTCAAGATCATAGCTATGGTGGCGTGGGGCATGCATGGCTGGCAAGCAACAACCATCACTGATTGCCCACCTGCACCGTCCTTAATCACTTTTAATTTTGTACCCAATTCAGTCATTTTACACGGCCTCTTCCTGGTAACATCAGTGGGGGATTTTGTACACTTTGGGGCCATGATGAACAAAACAACATGTGATTAAGTCAAATACAAGCGAAAACAACATCATCAAGAGCCATGGTGAGTGTGAGCGAGAGGAAGCTGCTGGTGGCATAACGCAGCACATCTCCTTACCATCCACTTTAATATGTAAATAGGAGTACATGCTAACATGATAAAAATTAGTCTATAGTAAAAACATAAATAGGACCAGGGTCATTTCTTATTATTATCAAGGATTATGTAGTGTACATAATTCATGTGCTATCCTTTGATATGACTGCCAACACAGTTGGCTTGTTTCCACCAGCGTCACCACAAATGTGTGAGTAATGCATTATGCTATGATGTTACAATGACCACAACAACGCTAGGCTATAGGAATTTTCCAGCTCCCTATAATCTTATGGTACCACCCTCATACAGGCAGGCCATCACTGACTGAAATGTCATTATGCAGAGCATGACCATGTATAAACTTTCAATTAAATTCCATATAGAAATTTTAAAGTATGTTTAGAAAACAAAAATATTAGGCTGGGGATGTGGCTCAGTAGTAGAGTTTGCCTAGCCTCTGTGAGACTCTGGTTTCAATTCCAGGCACTGAAACAAGCAAACAAACAACATATTCTTCATCACTTCCAATTATTTGACTAATACCTATTGTAGCTACATGGTAGAAATATAATGGCATGCATCTGCACATCTTTTCCCAACTTCACATTTGGTGATAACACATTGGTAGATTCAAAGCAACCATGGCAGAAATCAGCAAAATTATTAATTTTGGCTTTTTTCCCCAATCAGCTGTTAAATAATTACCAGTACTCTACTGATTAATGTGGGATTACCACTGTGACAACCAAGTTTCAATCCAGCTGAGAATCCTCTGAGCAACTGTATGGAACATGACAGATCCACTGAGTTTTACTGAGGGGACAGGAAGCATGGATAAGTCCCTCATCAGATAACATTTACTGCAGTGTAAATAACTGCCCCTCCCATGACTAAGAAGCAGCCACAGAGGCCAGGGGACCTCTAGAATGTACCACAGTGTGTGCTATATTCAATTCAGAATACAAAATAAGATTTTTTTTTAATTTTTAAAGAAGTTTTATTTTGACCTACTTTGTGACTTATGAGTCCACATATAATAATTAATTTTATATGTCAACTTGACAGGACAGATATTTGTGTGAACACTATTCTGAGTGAGGATGATTCTGGATAAGGTTAACGTATCAATAGGTAGACAAATTGCTGTCTCTACTGTGGGTGGGCGCTCATCTAACAAGTTGAAGGACTAAACTCAACAAAAAAGCTGATAAAAGGAACTTCTTTTGCTTGACTTTCTTTAAGCCAGGACACTGGGTTTTACCAGCTTTTGAATTCAAACTAAACATTAGCTCTGACACTGTCAACTTTCAGACCAGGACTTATACCATCAGTGCTCCTGGTCCTTAGACCTTGGGATTTTGAATTGTAATGACATCATTGGCTCTCCTGGGTCTCTAGCTTGTGAACTATGAATCATGAGACTTGTGAGCCTCCATAATTATATGAGTCAATTCCTTATTTTTTTTCTCTCTTCTCCTGTTCACTCTCCCTAGTTCTGTTTCTCTGAAGAATCCTGATTATTATACACCCCAGTCCAATGACCAAGACTGATATCACTAGTAACAAGACATACTGACATCATGAAATACTCAACACAGTATGGTTGTTGTTGTTGTTGGGTCTTAACTTGAGTTGGGTCTGACTCATAGCGACTGTATGTACAGCAGAAGCAACACTCCTTGATTCTGTGCCAGGCACACGATCTTATTTATGTTTAAGCCCATTGTTGCAGACACTGTGTCAATCCATGTGGTAGAGGGTTTTCCTTTTTGTCATTGACCTATCACTCTCCCAAACATGATGGCCTTCTCCAGGGATTGTTCCCTCCTGACTGCATATCCAAAACATGTAAGATGCAATCTAGCCATCCTTGCTTCCAAGGAGCACTCTGGCTGTACTTCTCCTTGAACAGATCTGTTGGTTCTTTTGGCAGTCCATGGTATATTCAATAATTGTCTCCAGCACCATAATTCAAAAGAATCAATTCTTTTCCTGTCTCCATTGTTCAATGTCCAGCTTTCACAACAATATGATGTGACTGAAAATATCATGGCATGACTCAGGCACACCTTCATCTTCAATGTGACATCTTTATTTTTCAACACTTTAAAGAGATCTTTTGCCACAGCTTTTCCCAAAGCAATTCATCAACATGATATGGTAGGAAAAACACAACATTGTCTCCATAATACTCTTCCCCAAAATGCATAACTTCATTTCAATCACAGGGAAGCCTCAGACAAACTCAAATTGACTTTCTTCTGGTATTCAAATTATGTCTGTGAGCCAGAGAACAGAAATTCTTTCCTACGATTCTTCATCCTCTCACTCCCCACAACATTCAGGATTGCTTGGCCTGGCCAGGGTATCAAGTCTTCTATTGACAAAAGGGTGCATGTGCTGGAATGAACCTTTTAAAGCACATCTCTGTACCTGGTCTCTAGAAGGCCTCATGTGTTATTCTTCCTGGTCTCGCCAGTATTACTCTCAGCCTCAGGAGCCCTAGGGCAAAGCAGGCCTGGACTCCTCATTCTACAGATACCAATGACCAGTCATTCCAATTCAAGCTCTTACAGAGCTCCTCCCCTAATGTCATGCCCCCAGTGCCAGGGTAAATGCAACTAGAGAAGGATCTAGATCATGAACTCAAGACCAGCACATTCCACATCAGCAGGGGCCCTGCTATGAATTCCAGCTCATCAAACCAAACTTCCTCTTTCTAGACATCAAGTTTAATCTGAGAATGGGGTGGTTTGTTCTTCCCTGATGTCTGACCTCAGTCAGAATCATTCCCTCAGACAGCTCCTGATACCTTAATAGCTTTGACGTTTCAAGGACGTGTATCCAGGTGTACTCTTCTTCCTTACCTCCTCTCATTGAAAAAAAGAAAATAATATCCTAGTGATCAAAAACAGATTCAGGGAGGGAGAGGAACACTTACTCACCTAAGAAAGTATGTACCATGCTCTTGCAAAGTGACAAAATCCTGGAAAATGCTAGAAGCTTTCAATTAGTGCCTCAAATGAAGGGAAGCAAACCTACTGATAATGTTGTGGAAAGGATGGCGTTACTCTATTATTACAGATTTTATAAAAATGAACACTTTGCTTTTGACCTGGACATCATAAGGTGAGTTCCTGGACCACAGTATTTTGTTTTCTCTGGAAACTAGTTGTATTGGATATTTTGCCATAATCCTAGGTTAAAAGGGTCCTCTGGCATTCTGTTAAAAACTGTTATTAAAAACGTTTTACTACATTACACCATGAGAGTTACCATGGTTTGAATATAAAATGTCCTTCTTAGGCTCATGTGTTGAATGCTTTTTGCCTCAGCTGGTGGCACTACTTTGGAAGGCTGTAGAACCTTTAGGAGGTGATACCTCGCTGGCAGAATTAGGCCAATGCGGATGGACCTTTGAGGTGATAACTTCCCCTCACTCCCAGCCTAGCTCTCTCTGCTCCCTGGGCTGCCATGATGTGAACAGCTCTTCTCTGCCATACACTCCTGCCACCATGGAATGAGCTCCTTGCTCATGCCTTCCCTTCTACTATGGACTGAACCTCTGAAAACATGAGCAAAAATGAACCTTTCCTTCCTTAGATTGTTTCAGTCAGCTATTTTGGTCACAGTGACACAAAAGTAACTAATACAAGGTAAATTTCCTTTAGATTTTAATGGAAATGTCTTTGGAGGACTTTTTAAAATTTTCATGGATACATGTTGTTGTTGCTAGGTGCCATTAAGTTGGATCTGACTCATAGAGACCTAACATACAACAGATGAAACACTCCCCAACACTGTGCCATGCCCAGCACTGTATCAGTGCTTCTCTGCTATTCATAGCATTTTCAACAGTTGGTTGGTTTTGGAAGAGTGAGTTTCCAGGTCCTTCTCCCAAGCCTATACCAGGTGTTCCCAGGCGGTCTCCCATACAAGTACTAACCAGGCTCAACCCTGCTTAGCTTCTGAGATCTGATGGGATCAGGTACCAGGGTGGTGTGGTTGCAGGCCTGGATACATGGATGTATCACTTTTTAAATGATAGTAATTGTTTTTATTTGCATTTGCCACTACAACGTTTCCAGTAAAATTATTTTCCATGTTCAGCAATGTCTTGCATTTTGCATGCCAAACTTTAGCTCAATTTCAGCATATTTTTCCTGCTAATATTTCCCCTTTGATCTAATATCCTAACTTATATATGTTTTATTTATTATGCTTATGTATTTTTGGAAATTAACTCAACTGGCTTTTGAGATAACAAAATTCATGGACAAACCAGTGACTAGGGCATAGCCTTATTACCACTTTTGAACTTCTGTGTATTTTCCCCAGTCCTCACATAAGAAATGGCTTGATCTGTGATGAGTTGCTGTGTGATTAATAGCATTTCTTTCCTTTTTATTCTTTCTTTTTATTTACTAGTTTTCAGAATGGTAGGTGGGTTTCTTGGCATGCTCCAAAAGTTAGTAGCTAACTCTTTTAATATTGTAAACTCTTGGTTTAAACATATAGACATGATTTGATCTATTGCAGTTAGTTTTACTGGTGTCAAGTGGTGCTGTGGCCAATAGAAGCTTTTCCCAGGTGGCTCCTGAATACTTTTTTCATGACCCAGTAGTCTTTGATAGATTCCTTGCTCACTGGTGTGATAACACACTCAAGGCTCATTTTGTAGATTTCTTGCATCAAGTTTGTATTCAGCCTTTTGTTTAAGAAACCCTAATTTCTTTTCATGGGGAATGGCATTTCAAGACCACATCTGGATTTTATGAATCCTTGTGGCTAGAGACTTAGTTATAGTTTCTAATCTTTTTGAGTAGACAGAGACTGGATTATTTCTTAAATTTATACTAATACTACTAATGTTACTTAATGTCTTTTGTTTTATGTTTGTATCTCCTTTATTTTACACTAAAATATTGGTTCTTAAAATCACAGAGCCTGCAGCTGTACCACTGACATCCGATCCCATCAGATCTTGGAAGTTAAGCAGGTCTAGCCTAGTTAGTACTTAGATGGGAGACCGCCTGGCAACACCAGGTGCTTCAGGCTTGGAGAAGGACCTGGCAATCCACTCCCAAAAAGTAGTCATCCATTGAAAACCTTATGGATAGCAGAGAATCACTGACAATAGTGCCAGGCATGGCACAGTGTCAGGTAGTGTTTAATCTGTTTTACATAAGGTCCCTATGAGTTGGTCCCAACTTGATGGCACCTAACAACAGCAACTACAGCAAGGTCACAGAGGACAATAAAATTTGACTATCACATAAGTACTAATTTGCTTTATTTATAAATAGCACAGTCTCAGCATAGGAATACCATTACCAAAACTATAATATTGAGAAGACTGTATGTGATCTCTTACCTCCTGCTTTCTCAATATATTATATACACACACATGCACACATAATGGGTGTGGCATTTTAAAAAATCTATACATATTTTAAAAGGTGTTATCTAGTATTGCTTTTTGAAGTTGAATTAAATTATACTAGCAATGTATAGCATGATGTTCACTTAAAAGATGGTGTTTATCAAATGAATGCTAGCACCATGCATTCTTAAGACAGCAAACTAGAGTTTTCATTCTAAGATATATATACATTTTTTGTTACACTGTGTGTGTGTGTGTGTGTGTGTGTATGTGTGGAACGTGTGTATATGTATGTGCATATATTGTTGTTGTTAGGTGCTGCCAAGTCATGCCTGTTTCATAGCGACCCTCAGGGGGGTTTCAATGGCTGGTTGTTTCAGGATTGCCTTGGGAGTGGATTGCCACATCCTTCTCCCGTGTGTGTGTGTGTGTGTAAATATATTATATATATGTATTGCACTGCATTTACAGTTTTGATCTGTTTTAATGGAACATTTTCCTGGCATTCTTTCATTCCTTGTAGAGATGCTCTTCCATTCCTAGTCTCTTTTTATAAAATAATTTTATAGGGATTTGATGTGGATATATTCTCTTGATCATTTTTACATGGTATGAGTTTTCCTGAGCTTTTGGACAGAGATAGCTTCCCTGATATCACATTATAGAGCTTTACTGTGAGTTGTTTTTGTGTAGTTTAAAAAAACATGGAGACTTTTCTTTCTGCATCCTCCTGGTCACATTTTTTTATCTGGTTTTTCTCTTTCCTTTGTCTGTATTGAGCATGTACTGCTCAAAGTGAGCTCCATTCCCAGCATTTAGAGCTTTGTTCTGGAGGGAGCATCAAGCTGCTACCTTTGGGAGTTCTTGGACTGAACCTCAGGAGGTTCAGTCTGTAGACTCACTCCTTGCACTCCTTTGCTATCACTCTGTTCTGCTTTCCATATCACTCTGTTATGTAGTCATTGTTTCACTTCTCTGTAACATACATTAGATTGTAAACTCTGGAAGGAAAGAGCCATCTCTGTCTTCATCATTATTTTAAATTCCAGTTTTAGCAGCTGCTCCTTAGCAGCTTTCCACTGAGTCCTTATTTCAGATATTTCCTTGCTCCTTTCTGCTTCCTGCTGAACAGATGCCCATTCTAGGCAGATTGCACACCTGTCAGTAGCTCTCTCTACCAGGTAATATTTTTATGTTCACATAAATATGTTGTTGCCTAGGCTTTTTGGTGTAGAGGTACTGGAGGGCTGAACCCAGGGCCTCCTGTATACTTTAGAAGTGCTCTACCACAGAGCTACACCTGCAGTCCCATTTTTAATTTTTATTTTGAGACAGGATCTCACTGAGTTACACAGGCTGCCTCTGTGATCCTCTTGCCTCCACCTGCTGAGTCACTGAGATTGCAGGTGTAAGCCACCACACCTGGCCTGTAGTCACCTAGTCTTTTTGTAGTTATTGATCGTGGACTTTAATCCATCCCAACCTCTGCTTGGGATTCAGGGAAATTTAACATGTCCCAGTGATTTACAGTGTTAAAGAAGGCGAATCTTGTTTCTTCAGTTGCAGTATACAGTTCCAGTGATGCCTCTTCAATGGATGATTCTAGCGCAATAGTTCAGACACATACATAAAATTGCCTGCCAAACATTCTATAAGGACATGCCATGAGTCCCTGAAAATCACCATCAATCTTCCAAAATATGTTTTCTTCTATGACTCCTACTCAGGGAATTGGAAATGAAACAATCACTGACTTGATTGCTCATACTGGAAATATAGAGATTATCTTTGCAGCTTTTTTTTTGTCTCTGACACCAACATACAATCACTCACCAAATCCTGTTTTTTCTATTAAATATATCTGCTTCTCTTGATCTTCACTACTCGCCCATTTCTCACCTATGCTATCTATCTAAACTACTTCCCAACTTAGAAACATCTTGCATCTAGACAGTCCCCTCTTCAACTCACTCTCCGCAAAATAGCCAATGTGGTACGTCTCACGTATAAATCTAATCATTTCCCTCTACTACCTCATTATCATCAAATGTCCAAAAACCTAATGATTTGGTATTTTTTATCTTTTAAGTCTCATCTCATTCCACTTTCCCCTTACAACCTGTCATTCAACTCTACTGATGTTTATTTTCAGCTTCTTAAATGATTCAGGCTCTATTTCGGGGCATTGCACAAATATCTCCTCTGTTCGGAACATTGTTCTCACTTGGCAACTGAAGAAGTCCTACCACCTTTGGTTCTGCAAATTCACATGAGCCATTTCCAAAGAAAATTCACCTATAGTATATTGCTCTCAGATGAGCTGCTTACCAAATGGAGAGAGTATCTCAAAATTGTGAATCAAAAAGTCCCCTGGCACTTTTAAAGGAATCAATCTCACATCATACCCCCTGTTGCTATAGAGTCCCTAAAGAAGATTGTGGGATCTGTAGTGAGTTTATTTGTCTCCTAAGATGCTTGTTGTTGTTGTTGTTAGGTGCCATTGAGTCGGTATCCAACTCATAGCGACACTACATAAAACAGGTGAAAACACTATTGTCAGGGCTTCTCTGCTGTTCATAGGGTTTTCAATGGCAGATTGATTTTTGGGAGTGGGTTGCCGGGTCCTTCTCCCCCTATGATGCAAGATCAGTAGAAATAACAGTAGACAAGAAACAATGGAGACAAAAATCTTATTCTCACTAACCCTTCCCTAACTCTGAGACCTTAGAAAAATTGCTTAACATTTCCAGACATCAAAGTTGGGTTTTTTTTTGTTTTGTTTTTGTTTTTTGTTTTTTGATAGGAGGTTGCTTTTTATTTGTTTGTTCATTCTGTTTTATTTTCTTTTGTTATTTTTTTGAGATGGATCCTCACTCTGTAGCCAAGGCTGGCCTTGAACTCAATAGCAATCCTCCTGCTTCAGGATCCTGAGTGCTAGGATTATAGGCACGCAACATCACACTCAGCTAAACATTAAGTTTTTATTCCATCAAATGCTGATTCTATTTCCTACACTGTCTACACCATAGGAATGTTACCAACTCCGATGCATAAATAAAGAAATAAACTTTGAAATTTATACAAAAATAAGGCATGGTTATGGTCAGATATAAGACAAACTCTATTATTTCTATTTGTACAGCTTGGTCAATAATATTGCAATCTCACTCTTATTTCATTTAGAAAGATAAACTAATGCTAAGTGCTTCTGAGTAAAATTGTAAAGCAAACGGTGTAACAACTCACATTCAGACCAAGGCTTCTAATCAGATAAAGTCTCAGTTTTCTCTATTTTCTGAAAATGACATCTTGGCTAATCATTAGAATCTGCAGGAAGACTCATACCCCAGAAGTTGACTGATCCAGACCTGCAGAAGTGAGTCATGGAACTTCACTTACCAAGCCCGGATCTGGTGGCCTCCTTAACCACCCAACAGCTTCTTTAGTTTTTTAAAGGATTAACAATATTAACTTTACAACCATCTTTTAAAGCACTAAAAGTTTGTAATTTGTTTATGAAGTACTCATAATTTTTTTCATCCTTTTCATCCAATACACCAATCTTCTGTGTCCATTTCATTCATTACTGTTTCTCAGGTATCTACACATAAAAGCTTGTACAAAATCACAAAGCTCAGCTGGCTCAATATTCATTCATGATATTCAAAAAATAATACATTAACTATTAAATATTTACATGATATCATATACATATTATATGTGTAATGTATATGTGTGTGTGTGTGTGTATATATATATATAGTATGTCCAAATATTCTAAGACCCTAAATGACTGTTAGTTTCCATGAAAGCAATAATCATAGCAGAAGGAACATAAGATTTGGAATCAGATAACCATGGAAATAAGCTGAGGTTTTAGCTCAATTGGTAGAGGGCTTGTTCTGTGCTCTCTGAGCTCCTGGGTTCAATTGCTAGCACTACAAAAACAGGAGAAGGACCTGGCAGTCCACTCCCGAAACAATCAGCCATTGAAAACCCTGTGAATAGCAGAGAAGCACTGAAATAGTGCCAGGCATGGCACAGTGTCAGGGAGTGTTTTGTTCTGTTATACATAGGGTGACTGTAAGTCAGATGTGACTTGATGGCACCTGACAAAAACAACAACTATGGAAACTTGGCCTGCAGCTGTAGCCCTGTGGCATCCAATCTGTCAGATCTCAGAAGCTAAGCAGGGTAGGGCTTGGTTAGTACTTGGATGGGAAACCACCTGGGAACACCAGAAGCTGTAGGCTTAGGAGAAGGACCTGGCAACCCCCTCCCAAAAATCAATCTGCCATTGAAAACCCTATGAACAGCAAAGAAGCACTGACAATAGTGTTTCCCCTGATGTACAGAGGGTCACTATGAGTCGGATACCGACTCGACAGCACCTAACAACAACAACCTAACAATGGAAACTTGAATCTGCCGTTGCTAATTACAGTGATTTCAGCTATGTATTTTGTGCCCATGAGTATAACTTTTCTCCTTTGAAAAATGGGAATACTAGTGCCATGTTAACATAGTCAAAAAAAGATTATGAAGGTAGGTCTTCATGAGAGCTGAGTTGACTTCTCCAATGACTGAAGCTGTTGGTTTTCATCTTTCATTGACCCCCTGAGATTTCTATGTGTTCCTGTGCAGAAACTTTTCTTAAGTTTTCTGATGTGCTAATGTGATAGACATTTTCCTTCTTTCACATTTCAAGCTTGCATTTGGTATGCTAGCCTATTGTTCAGCTGTGATTGCATTTCCTTCCTATTTATGGGAAGAAGGAAAAGAATTATGAAACAGGGTGAGAGATCGAAGATAATAATAAAAATGTTTTCAGCATGAGCAAAAAGCAAATATCAATTAATGCAACCCAGTAGAAGTAAGAGTATGTGGCTGGAACCAAGAGCTCAATTCACTCAACCTCACCTATAGCATGGCATTTGTCAGTGCCTGCTGTGTTTGAGCTACCACACCAAGTGCTTTAAATATTGGATATAGGTTTGTTTATGGTACTTATAATATTGTGGTACAATGTTGTGTTTTGTTCACATACACGTTGAGTACTGATCAACTCAGGGTACTTAGCATATCCATCACCTTAAAATTTTCTCATGTCTTCATGATAAATACATCTAAATTCTTCTATTCCAACTATTTTGTGATACACAATGCAGGCTTGTTAATTGTATTCACCTCCTGTGCTATCGGATCTACAGCTGTACCACCCTGGTGTCCCATCCTATCTGATCTCAGAAGTTAAGCAGGTCGGATCTGGTTAGTACTTCCATGGGAGACCACCTGGGGACACCAAGTGCTATAGGTTTGGGAGAAGGATATAGCAGCCCACTCTCAAAACAATCAGCCACCAAATCCTATGAATAGCAGAGAAGCACTGACAATGGTGCCAGGCATGGCATAGTGTTGGGGAGTGTTTCATCCTGTTTTACGTAACGTCTCTATGAGCCAGATCTGACTGATGGCATCTAACAACAGCAACAACTGTGCCATAGAACACCAGAACTTATCCCTACTCCCTCCTTCCTATTGGTCCAGCCTCTGATAACCAATATTCTTCTCTTAACTTCTGTGAGATCAACTTTTTAGATTCCACATAAGAGTAAGATCATGAAGTGTTTGTCTTTCTGTCCTCAACTTGTTTCACTTGCCATAATGTCTTACAGGTCATCTATCTTGTCACAAATAAAGGGATTTCATGCTTTCTATAGCTGAGTAGTATTCCATTATGCACATGCACTATTCCATTATGTACATGCACTGTTTTTTTTATCCATTTTAGTGCTACACTTTCTCTATTCTCAACATAATTTCTCCTTTAATTTTTCTTACGATTCTTTTGTTTTTTCTATCTTGTGCTGTTTCCTGAGCCCAGAATACCTGCCTTCCTTCTGTCTGTTCATCTTCCACTGTTTATCTAAATCCCATCTATTTTCCCAGATTATTGCTTAAATGATATTCCTCTAAGAAGTCTCTTTGCCTATTTCAAATCCACTTGGTTTTCCATTCCTTTGTATGTTTCAATCTCAAAATTTGTGAAATGGAGATGATAATCATATCTGCCACAAAGAATTGTTTTGAAGACTCAATACTATAATTAATGTTATAAATCACTTAAATGAGTGCCCTATGTATAAAAAATGCAGCTATCATGTTATTAAAATTTTGTCATCACCGCCTTCCTCATTGTCTTTATTACGATGTTTAGGTATCTATAACATTTTGATTGTGCTTTGATTTGGTATTTATTCTGCTGGGCACTAGAGGAAACCCTACATGTGTTTCCTGGATGACAATATGCACTGCTGGCAGCCAGAGAGTAAAGCTCTTTCCTTACATTATCACCAATTTCTTCTCCAGTATTTGGTGAAGAGTGGACAGTTATGAAATGTTTACTAAAAATAGTGGATTACTGCCTTTATTCTCATAGAAAGAAATTTAAGACATCTTGCCTGTGTTTTAAATTTAGCAATTCTTACTCTTGAGCATGCAATGTGATGAAAAGAGGGTTTTCTTTGTTGTCTTTTCTTTATTAAGTGTTTTATATAGTAAATTAGCTTTTCCTTTGGCAAGGTAGTCCCTAGGTACTGAGGATTTAAGAAAAGAATGTGTGATATGCAGAATTGTAATTACTGAGCTTTCTTCCCCCAGGCCTGAGTCTCAATTTGGGAATTACTGAGACACCTTGGGAGGCGCACTCAGACCTTGCAGTCCCTTGAGAACCCTGCAGTTTAGGGCTGTCAAACTCAGAGTGTGATGTGGGGCTGAATATTTTTTGAGAAAACTATTTGTCTATACTCATTTCATTAAAGCTTCATAGTCTTTGGAGTTTACGTGATTTTTAAAGAACTAGTGATGAGAGAAGAATCCAGCAGCCCACTCCTCAAATGATCAACTATTTAAAACCCTATAGATAGCAGAAAAGTACTGACACAGTGCCAGGCATGGCACCATGTCAGGATTATTTCATTCTGTTCTACACAGGGTCACTATTAGACAGATTCAACTCCATAGCACCTAACAACAACAACAGTGTTAGGGATAAAGATACCCTAGATAGTACTTTTCTTGCAAGACTGATTTGTGGGTCAGCAATTATACTGTAACAGGGAGGTCCTAAGACATTCTATGCTGGTCACTTTCTTTAAATTTGAAGACTGAAGGAGTAAGAAGAATCTGACTCTCATTGGAAGGAAACCTGGGCTACCAGTGGAAGATTCTGTCTCCTAAGGAATGTCATGGAAGGTGAAGACTAATCTACTGTCTGCACCTTACAATTCAGCATTCTTACATCTGGGAAACCCCTTTCTTACAGAAATTACTAAGAAGAACCACATAGGTTAAATCCATGAGCCTCTTCTCATTGCTCTAGCATAATGAGTTTTCCTCTAAAGTTACAACTTCTCCTACCAAACTAGAAGAAAAGTGGTGTCTGCTGTCCGTACAGGATGCAGCTGTAAATAAGGCAGAACTGCCAGCCCCAGAAGAAAGGTCTCGACCCTCCTGTATGTGAGATCAGTCATACTATCTATATTTGCATTTCTCTGAGATATAATCCCCTCCAGTTACACTCAAGTATTCAATGAAGTTTGTTAAATTTTTTTAGCATAGTTTGGGCAGTCAGGGTTGGAATTCAGTGTGCCCAAGTAGAGCACAATGGTAAAGAAGAAAAGAGCTTCTCTTGACCCACTCCCACTTCTTTGCCCCATTTCTCTGAGACCATTATTATGACTGCTGTTCAAGGAAGGCTTGAAGTCTGGAAAATCCATCAGATAACTGGAAGTAAAATAAGAAGTGATCCATGGCAGAGGAAAGAGCAATGATCTGGAACTAGTCATCAACAAGGGTATAACTTGTTTCCTAACCAGCTAGCAGGAAATCTTTACCAAATGGTTATGAGATAGATTTGCTCTGCTCAATTTATTCATTAAAATATATTAGCATAGATGTTGTTTTATCTGGCTAACAATGAACTCAATATTGTCACTTTAATGATTAATGAAATAAGAGAGATGATTTCTTTCAGGTGTCTTATACCCAATCAACTCTCAAGATTTTTCCGTACATTTATTACTATGGTTTTTATTTGTACAGTGGGATGACATAGTAGATGAAGATCATCTTTCTCATTTTGGAGAATGACTAAAGCCCACAGATGAGAGCAGAAGACACTAAATGTCCCATGATGATTACAGAGTCTGTCAAGTTTTAGGAATGAAACAGCAACTCGAATGACTTATTGAAAGATGTCATTTTGTCAGAATGAGCACACCCACCATAACCATAGCCAACAAACTAGTCAATAGATGAAATGGCTGGGAGGGCAAAAGAACTTCTGGGAAAAGGACAGTGACTCCTTTTTAATTCTTCTCATATGACATGAAAGAATCATCAGAACTGCCCCTTGTCTCCTCCCCACCCAAATCTTGAAGATAAGAGAAAGACACTCTAAGATAATTTCATTTAATGTTTGATAGGCACTTCAAGAAAGGTGTGGTGACATCCTACTCCATGATGGTATATCTTCCTAACCGCTGGGCATGCTGACCTCTCCCAGAGCAATGGGAAGTCCACTGGGGGGCTGTGAGAAGGTACTGTTGGCAGAAGATAAGGAAGCAAGGACACTTATCCCAAAGTTGTGTTCTTGAAAAGTACAAAAGATGACTTTTCCTTACTTCATGCCTTCTAGAACTGGGTCCAGAGAAGACTGATGAGCCTAGAGGCTGCAGAGCGCTGAAAACCTCCACATCATAGAAAATGGGGTGCAACATCAGTGGTTGATAGCATTAGTACCCCAGATAGCCATCAATTTCCAGGGGGAGCATCAATTCCTGAGGATATATTTAAGAATTAGTCATTAGTGACCTGGGCTTACTGAAGAAATTGCCAACCCTTGCAGAGCTTTTAGACAATGAACTAGATCAGCAGTGGTGATTTTCAGAAAAGGAAAAGTAGCCTTGTCATGACAAGTTTGTAAGGAGTGGTATTTTACCTCAACTCTCCTCCCCACTCATCAAAGGGTAAAGGTAGAGCTAGTAAGACCAGAATTATGTAACCTTAAATACAACAATACCCAGATGAATGAAGACCTTCACCTATAGCAGAAAAGAGTATTTGTAATCCTAAATGTAAAGTGTAACTCTAAAATTTTGTGGAAGTTGCCATAAATGACATAGAAATCAATATCATTACTATAGAGCACAGATTGGCAAACTATAGCCCACAAGACAAATCTAGGCCATCATCTGTTTTTGTACAGCCTGGGAGCTCAGAATAGTTTTCATGTTTTTAAATGTAAAATGAGAAAAGTCTATTAAGAGCTTCCATGTTTGGATTGGTAGACCTGTTCCATAGCAAATTACCCATCTTGTTGATAAAAAATATTAAACCCAATGAAACAGAAAAATATTTTAAAGCTACTAGAAATTGTTTTAATGGTATATATCAGATAAAGAAATTTTTATTAATGAACATCTACAGTCTTGGTTTAAAAAAGGATATTATGTGGCACATAAGCCACATCTGACTCCCTCCTTCCATCTTCTAGTTCCACTCCAAAATTTCACTCTAGGCAGACCTGGCTTAAAAGCCAGGGATACCTCAACCCTCATGAATCAAGAATAGGCAGACCACCAGCTTTTCTTATTTCCTCTGTCTCCAAGTTACAAGGTCTAGGTTCCTGGCAAGTACAGGCTGAAATATCAGAGGCTACCAAGGCTGCACAAAGTCCTTTTATAAATCAAGAATGTTATTCCAGCTCCCAGTTCTGGAGCAGCGACTCTGGGTTTTTTGCAAGGCAAGAGGTAATGCATAAGAACAGAGAATTCTGAAGTACTCTATCAAGGAACTGTCTTTATTTAAAATAGTATTGTGGAAGTCAAGTGTAAAGACACTCTCAGAAACATCAGAGATTTTGGTAGTCCACAATTAAGAGGAATCTGCTGGCTCTATGAGAATAAAAAGCTAAATCACAGGCCTGCTAGTTTACCAGAGAGATCCAAAGAAAAGATAGCTTAAAGAAACTCCTCCTAGGGTCAGAACAAAGCTCAAACTCCAGCCTTAAAATTTACCCCTGTAAAAGGCCCTAAATTTAATTGCATCTGACTGTAGAGCAATTTATGCCAAATGTATGGTAAAAAATAGCACAATCACTGGTAATTAGTGAAGACTAATTATGTAATGATTAAAAATAATCCTTCAAGGTTTAACTTATAAACATATATGTACCCAACACTGGAGACTCAAAATATATGAGGCAAAACTCCACATCTTGAAATGAGAAATAGATGTTTCAATAATAAATTTAGACTTCAATACTCTACTTTTCTATTAGATGGAAAAACCAGGCAAAGACCAACAAGGAAGTAGAAGACTTGGATAAATTAGAACCAATATTGTTTCGTAGATGTCTATGAAAGACATTTATGGAATACAACAAACAATGGAAGACTACACATTCTTTTCAAGTACACATGGAACATTCTCCTAGATAGTCCATTTTTGTGTGGTTATTAGAGGCTGTTGAGTCTGACTCATAGCAACCCTGTGTACAACAGAACGAAACATTCTCAGACAATGTACCATGCCCACCACTATATCAGTGCTTCTCTGCTATTCATAGGGTTTTCACTGGCTGATTGTTTTGGGATTGCTTCAGGAGTGGATTCCCAAACCCTTCTCCCATTTTTGCAGTATTGGGGGATCAAACTCAGAGTCTCAGAGAGGGCAAAGCAACACTCAACCAACCAAGCTACCCCAACACAAGACAGTCCATATGCTAGTGCTAGGTCATAAAGCAAGCCTCAGAAAATGTAAAAGCACTGAAATTATACAAAATATGTTCTCCAATGACAATGGAGCAATATTAGTAATCAATACTAGAAATAAGTTTGGGGAATTCACCAATATGAAAAAATTAATACACTCTTAAAAATGATTAAAGAAGAAATCACAAGGAAAATTAGAAAATACTTTAAGACAAATACAAATAAATACACAATATATCAAAATATATAAGATGCAACTAAAGCAATTCTCAGGGAGAAATTACAACTGCAAATATTTACATTAATACAGAGAAATATCACAACTCAGTAATAGAAACTTCTATGTTAAAACACTGATAAGAGGTAGGCATGGTGACACATGCCTGTAATCCCAGCACACAGAGCCTGAAGGAGAAGGATCTCAAGTTAAAGGGCTACATAGTGAGTTTGAGTTCAACCTGGGCTGCATTGTGAGACCCTGTCTCAAATAAACAAAAGAATAAATAAACAACAAAAACAAAACCATTCAAAAGACACACACACACACACACCCTAAACCCAAGCAAGCCAAATGAGCAGATAATAAAGACTATGTTGTTGTTGTTGTTAGGTGCCGTCAAGTCGGTATCCAACTCATAGTGACCATCATAGGGTTTTCAATGGCAGATTGTTTCGGGATTGCCTTGGGAATGGATTGCCAGGTCCTTCTCCCATTTTTGCGGTGCTGGGAATTGAACTTGGGACCTCAGAGACTGCAGTGCAGCACTCTACCAACTGAGCTAAATCCCAGCCCCAATAATGACGATAGCAAATCTTAATGAAATACAAAAAGGAAACCAAGAGAAAAATACAAGAAAGCAAAATCAGCTTCTGTGAAAAAATCAAGCAAACTGGCAAATGTTAAGCTAGAGTGACAAAGTAAGGAAAAGAGACTTAGTTCACTAAACACAAACAAGAGGGCATTGTGACCAAATTTACAGATTAAAAGAAATTATAAGGAAGTGTTATAAACAATTGAGTGCTGACAAATTAAATAAACTAGATGAAATAAGTAAATTTATTAGAGACACAACTACTAAAATGACTAAGGAAGGATTAGCAATTTTTAGTAGTTGTCTAACCAGTAGAAAGATTGAGCCAATAATCAAAATATTTTCAACATATGAAAATAATAAACATAATACCATATCCATAGAATAAAGAACCAAAATCACACTATAATCACAATAGATGTAGGAAAACATCTTCCTCAACTTGATAAAAGGTAGCTAATCCAAAATTAACATAATTCTTATGGTGAAAAAATTGAAACCATTCTACCTAGGCTTAGAAACAAGACAAGGGTGCCCTTTCCCATCACTTCTATTGAATGTGGTACTAGCAATTACATACAGGCCAATCAAATAAGAAAAAAAATAGAAGTCATCCAGATTGAAAACTATGAAGTAAAACTATCTCTATTCACATATGAAAAGATACTGTAAGTATAAGATACTAGGAATTTACTAAAAATATCAGAACTAGTAAATAGATTCAATTAAGTAAGGCTGCTGCATAGAAGACCAATATATAAAATCCTATTATAGTTTTTAATGTTATTTATTTATTTTCCATTGAAATATTTAATTCATAAATTTATGGTGTACAACATGATGCTTTTGGCACATGATATATACATTGTGAAATGGCTAAATTAGGCTACTTATTTTTGGTGGTAAGTATACTTGAAAAAGATTTCATCATTTTCAAGTATATAATATATTGTTATTAATTATAATCACCATGATGTACAGTATATCTCTTGAACTTACTCCTTCTGTCTAACTGAAAATTTGCATTATTTTACCAACATCCCCCAATCTGCTAACCTCCCTGTCTCTGGTAACCACCATTTTACTTTCTGTTTCTATTAGCTCAAGATTTTTGCACTCTGTATTTGAAATCATGTGGTATTTGTTTTTCTGCACCTCACTTACTTCATTTAACATAATGTAGTCCAGGTTCATCCACCCTGTAGCTAATGTCAAGATTTCCTTCCTTTTTCAAAGCTGAATAGTATTCCATTCCATATATGCACCACACTTTCTTTGCACATTCATCCATTCATGCATACTTAGATTGAGTTCATATCTAGGCTACTTCCAGTTATGTTTCTAAACATTACAATGAATAGACCCAGAATTAAATTCATTAAATAACCACTTCCATTTGCAAAGCATCAAAAAGAAATTAATACTAAGGGATAATTTTAACAAAATGTACAAACTTACATTATGAAAACTGCATAAGATTGTTGAAAGAAATTAAAGACTTAAATGAAAGGAATCCTATTTCATGGATCAGAATATTTAACATTGTTAGGATGAGAGTACTTCCCAAATTGATCTATAGATTCAATGAAATCCCTGTGGGAATTCCAGTTGGCACTTTTCCCGAAATTAAGCTGATCTCAAAATTCATAGGGGGACTGGGATTTAGCTTAGTGGGTAGAGTGCTGCACTGCAGTCTCTGAGGTCTCAAGTTCAATTCCTAGGACCGCAAAAATGGGAGAAGGGCCTGGCAATTCACTCCCAAGGCAATCCCAAAGACAGTCGCCATTGAAAACCCTATGAGGGACACCATGAGTCAGATACTGACTTGACGGCACCTAACAACAACAACAAAATTCATAGGTAAACTTAAGGGACGTTGAGCCAAAACAATCTGAAAAAGAAGAACAAATTTGGAGGACTCACACTTTTCTATTTTAAAACCTCCTATGGAGCTACATTAATCAAGTTTATGTAGTACTAGCAGAAAGATAAATACACAGATCAATGCAATAATAATTGAGAGCCCACAAATAAGCCCATTGGATTAGTTTTTCATCATTATGATGACCCATGCTATTTATGAAGAAAAGAGGTTTACGTGAGCTCCCAGTTCTGGAGCTGTCTAGACAGGCTCTACAGGCTCTATGAAAAGGGCCACCCTGCCACTGCACCACCTTGTGGGAGATATCAATGGCACAGGCACACAGAGGAACAGGAATATTACATCTTAAATCAGAAGCAGAGAGGACTGAAGAGGCCAGCCTATTCCTTTTACAACAACCCTCTCATGAGAACTCAAGGGGCCCAACAAGAAATACCTTCTGAGACCATGCTCCCAGTGACCTAAGGACTTCCCACTAAGCCCCACCTCTGAAAGATTTCACCACCTTTCAATAGCACCACCTGGAGACCAATTCTCAACACATGAACCTATGGAGGAGACACAAATCAAATCATATTCAAACCATGGTTTTAAACACACACACACACACACACACACACACACACACAATTTCCCCAATATGATTTTGACAAAGAAGCCAAGACAATTCAGAGATGACTCATACTTGTAATTCCAAAGACTCAGGAGGTAGAGACAGGAGGATTGAAAGGTCAAGGCCAGAGGTAGCCTGCCTAACTCAGCGAGGCCCTGCCTCAAAATAAAATGTAAAAATGGGCTGGAGGTGCAGAGCACTTGCAAAGCATGTGTGATGTTTAACCTCCCCCAGAACCTAAAAAAGTTAACAATCTTTTCTACAAATGATGCTGACACAATTAGATTTTCACATGCAAAAGAATAAAGTTGTATGCTTACTTCACACCATATGTAAAAATTAATTCAATGGATTCTAGACCCAAATAAGAGATAAAGTATGAAATGCTCAAAGGAAAGCATAGGCATCATCATATTAACCATTAGGCAATCGTTTCTTGGATATTACACCTAAACAGAAGCAATAAAAGAAAAAAATACCTAAATTTTACTTCAGCAAAATTTAAACATTTGTCTTTCAAAGGAAAAAATAAGTGAGATAACACAGAAAATGAACTGAAACATACACCTTATGAAAAAATATGTACTCAAATATTAAAGACAGCATGCTTGTCATAGCCAAAAAAATACAAACAACCCAAATGTCCATTAACTCATGAATTGTTGTTGTTGTTAGGTACTGTCGAATCAGTATCCAAATCATAGCAACCCTACATACAACAGGCAAAAAACTAATGTCAGTGATTCTCTACTGTTCATACGGTTTTCGGTGGCAGATTGATTTTTCGGAGTGGGTTGCCGGGTCTGTCTCCCAAGCCTGCAGCACCTGGTACTCCCAAGCAGTCTCCCATCCAAGTACTAACCAGGGCCGACCCTACTTTGCTTCCGAGCTCAGACGGGATCAGATGCCATAGGACTATGGCTGCAGGCTAACTGATAAATAGATAAATAAAGTGCAACATATTCATTACAAAAGAATATTACTTGGACATAAAAAGAAATTTATAAAAATAAATTATTGCTATATGTTGCAACACAATGAAATTTGCATATATTCTGTTAAATCAATAAAGCCACATATTGTATGCAATTACCTTGATATGAAATGTCCAAGAAAGGTAAAACAAAAGACATCGAATAGACTGGAGTTTCCTTGGAATAGGGGTTTGGGTGAAAATTGGGTATGACTGCTATTAGGAACAAAGTTTATTTCAAGGGTGATGGAAGTAGTCTAAAATTTATTTGAACATGGCTATTCTTTTTCAGTGCCTTTTGGATCCATCA
>VMDO01017847.1:0-37820 GCA_007922755.1 Pedetes capensis
ATTAAAAATCAAGGTGTCATTCATTTGTCTCCTCTGGCTCCTAAGACTCCACGAAATAAGAGTAAAGGAATCAGAATTAAAGTTCCCATCAATGCGGGAGAAATTCCCACAACTTGCTGGCAAGCTGAAAGGGGCTAGAGGAGTGGTAACCAAGAACCAGGGCAGGGAAAGGCCTAACAATGGTCCACACTCAGGCAAGGACCCACCAGGAGAGAGCTGATCTACCCTGCAAAACCCAGCAGTGGTGCAAAAAAGGCATCCGGAAGGCAGGAATGAGACGCAGAGCCCCAAATGGGATACTTTAAAGTATGTGTTGGAACCATTGACCTCCTCTCGCATTCCCTTTACTTCTCCCATGGTCATGGGTAGAAATGATAAGAGCCAACACCTATACCCCAGCAAAATGTCAGAGGGCTCTGCAAAGAAATCAAACAGACCAATAACAAAGGCCTCCACTACCTATACAGAGAGGTCCCGGGCAGATCCCCTGAACCCCACCCAGTCACCTTAAAGGGAGTTATAATAGTAAATGTGACAAACTCCTACTCCTTATGTAGGGCTCTAAATCAATTGACCTTTTATTTCTTCTTAAATAAATGGGATCAAAGGTTTGAATATTTGTGAAAAAATATGCTAATACATTTGTGAACGAACTGATGAAATACATGGGGAACAAAAGGCTAGGGACAGAACAAGTGAAAAAAAAAATCCCAGGTAATTATTAAATTCAGGAAAATAAAATGAAAAAAAATTCCAAGTGTTTGTAGCACATTTCTCAGCACTGTAGTGACTACTGATTTACTTGGAATTGGGATGTAAACATGTTAGAAAAAAGAAGGGATCCATGTGGAGGCAGATAAAATCCTCTTCTAAGGGCTGGGGATTTCGTGGTAGAGTGTTTGACTAGCAAATGTGAGGCCCTGGGTCCCACCACTAGCATTTAATGAGCTACGAAGAGGTAATGTTTCATGTTGCTAAGTTAAGATAGTATAAGCAATATTATGAAGAATCACGGTGGATCATCAGTTACAAGTCCTTACAGCTACAGGAAACAAAAAACCCTGCCAGGTGTGGTGACACACGCCTGTAATCTCAGCGACTCAGGAGGAGGAGGCAGGATTGCAAGTTCAAGGCCATTGGCAGCCTATGTAACTAAGCAAGGCCCTCTCCCAAGATATAAAATAAAAAAGGGACCATGGGTCCAGCTCAGTGATAGAGTGCTTGCAAAGTATGTGTGAGACTCTGGGTTCAACCATTAAGTATCACCAAAAAAAAAACCAAAAAACAAAAACAAACAAAAAAAATCAATGGTAGCTTAAACTTTATTTTTTTCAGTTAAAAGGAAGTGTGATATGGGTTCCATTGCTCAATAAGGAAGTGAACTCCTTCTAACTTTCTTCCTTAATGTCTTGTCTTCATCCTCATGCTCATCCCCTCATGGTCACAAGATGGTTGTCATGGCTCCATGCAGTATGACTATTCAAGGCAGAAAGAAGAAAAAAGACAGAATCAACTATGTGGGTCTCTTTGCTCAGGAAAGCAAAAGCTTCTGCAGAAGGCCCCCACCAAACATTTCATTGGTCATATAGCCATCCAGCTGCTAGGGAGGCTAAGAAAGTATCCTACTCTTCAGCCTCTGAGTAGGAGCTGGCTAGGAAGAATGGGGTTGCGAGTGGTAAATGCCAGAACAAATAGCCATAGCAGCTAAAACACTTGAAAGCAGTTGCTTCCAGGGTGCAATATATGCAATGGCAATGAGTGGGATACAATATAATTAGGTTTTATTAGGTATCCTTTACCACTATGTTATTTTTTAACTATGTGTATTACTTGAATAAAAAATGAAAATGAAAAATAAAGTGTTATGGAATGAAAAAAAGTTTTAAATAAAACCTGGTAATGTTTTTGTCTCCAGAGCAATGGATGTCAATTCACCATGGAAGCAAAGTTACCAGAACAGACTCTTTACTTAGACTGAGGTTATCTGTGGAATCTACCCACCAATCATAAGAAAACTGTGCTATCACCATTAGCCTGAACGTGGCTGGTGCAAACCAGAACAGCTCTGTGTAGCAGTTACATGTGTTGACTGTGGCTAGATAGTTCTGGTGCAATTTCCTCTCTGCCATTTATTAGCTCTGTGGCCCTTGGCAAATGACACTTGGGAGCTTCACTTTCCTTCTTTATAAAAGGAAGGTAATTCAAGTGCGAGATACAGAGTAAGCAAATATTTTCCACCATGATTAAAATGTTAACTGTTCTGTATAGTGACATAATCTAAGTGTACTTTAATAGTATTATGCTTCTATTGAGTTGATTTTTTAAAATCCTAAACATGGCTTTGAGCTGGACTATCAGTGAAAATTATTATTTGGTTTTGAGAGAGGTGTGCGCATATTTTGCCCAGGCCTTTGCTCACAGAAGATGATCGGTTGGGACCACATTAGGAGACACACAGGCTTCAACTGCTGTTGATTCTTGCCAGAGGAAACACTGTAAAATGAGATTGGATTGTGGTTCCATTACAAATATTAACTTTAAAAACAATCCACTCTCTGAAATGTGCTGATGACTATTGTGATTGCCTCATGTGGCCCATGGGGACCAAGTCACCACTGTGAGACAGGTGTAAGAATGTCCCAGAAAGAAAATGAATATGTAGAGTGTTATGCTGGAGCAGGAAAGGTAGTTGGTCTCAGAGCGGGGAATAGAAAAGTGACTTCCTATCTCTGATGCCAAGGTGAAAGCTGAGACTATGGACTGCAGGTAAGAAGGACATGGTCAAATCATACAGTTGGTGGGAGATATTCCTACCTGCACATGATATCTGGCTAGGGAGCTACGGAAAGAGACAGCTAGAAAGCAGCCTCCCTTAGAGAGGCATGAGTGACATTGTCTTAGAGAAGTAATATCTGCTACACATTTAAATTTTTCCTTTCTGGCCTGATAATTATCTTTTGTTATCCCCAAGACTCCAGTAAAGTTTTATTAAGTGCACATACACAGAAGATACTGCATGTATTGAAGAAGAAAGAAAGAAGAAAGAAGGAACAAGGAAGAAGAAGAATAACAGCAACAACAAGAACAGCAGCAACAGCAGCTGGAAGGAGAGGGGGAATATGCACAGAGGACGGGTAACAAGTACAATGATGCAGTTGGATACAAGGAGTAACTTCTAAAGCTCTATAGCGCAGTAGGGTAACTATGGCTAACAATGTTCAATTGTATACTTAAATACAGTTAGTAGAGAGGATTCTGAATGTTCCAGCATAAAGAAATAGTAAATGTTTGAGGTGACAGATATGCCAATTACCCTGAACTGATCATTACACATTGTATACATGCACTGAAATATCACACTGGACCCCATACACTTATACAATTATTGTGTTACTTAAAAATATTGTTTTAGGCTCATGCTTGTAAACCCAGCATTCAGGAGTCTGAGGCAGGAGGATTACAAATTCAAGGCCAGCCTGGACTACAGAGTGAGGCTTTGTCTTGAAAAAATAATAAAAAAGGGCTGGAGATATACCTCAGTGACAGAGTGCTTGCTCAACATATAGAGGGCCTGGATTCAATCCCCAGTACCACACACACAAAAATTTAATACACCTTTGGAGAATAACAAAGTATTTAGAGCAGGGCGCAGTAGCACATGATTATAATCCCAGTGACTCGGGAGGCAGAGGCAGGAGGATCACAAGTTTGAGACCAGAAGCAGTCTGTGTAATTTAGCGAGATCCTGTCTCAAAAAGTAAAAAAATGGGCTGGGGGTGCAGCTCAGTGGTCCAGCACTTGCAAAGCATGCAAGCGCAAGGCCCTGGGTTCAACATGCAGTACTGAAAAAATAAAAAGTGTTTAGAAACTAAAAACTACTGTCAATGTTAAAAAATCCAATAGAAGATAAAGTAAAAAAAAAAAAAAAAAAAAAAAAGTCCCAGAATACAGAATAAAAAGATGGAAAAATTATGAAAGTAATAGTCAGAAACACACACATGTTCCCACCAGAGAGAGAGAGAGAGAGAGAGAGAGAGAGAGAGACAGACAGAGAGAGAGAGAGAGACAGAGAGAGAGAGAAAAGACAGCATAAGAGAAAATAGAGGCAAATTCAATCTTCTCAGAGATCCAGCATTCAATTAATAGGAGTTCTAGGAAGAACAGAAAAAATTAGCAAAGAAATAAAACAGTGATTTCTTAAAGCAGAGACACATGAATCTTTGGACTGAATGGGCCCGCCCACTAGGTGCCCAGCAAAATAGATGAGGGAAAAACACACATCTGGGCATATTACTGTGACATTTCATAACACCAAGAATGAAGGGAAAAACCTGTAAGCTTCTAGAAGCGGGGGAAAAAGGACATCAGCAAAAGAATGAGAATATTAGCATTTGGTTTCTAATCAGCAATACCATGTGTTAAAAGTAATACCTTCAAAATTCAGAGAAAAAAATTATTTTTTAACAGAATTCTAAAGCCAACTTATCATTGAAATATGAAGGTAAAAATAACAACTACACTTTCAGACATGCAAGGTCCCAAAATTTACCTTTCTTAAGAAGTTACTTGATGATATTCTCCAACAAAATGCATAATGTATCAGTCAGGATCTTGAATGCAAGTAACAGAAATGGACTCTAGTAAATTTAAGCAGAAAAGGTATTTATTATCAGGTTGCTCACAGAAGTCTAGAGAATCAGGATGAGAGAACGAGAAAGGCTAGGCAGGAAGGACTACAGCTAAGGTCCTGCTGTAGGAACAGCCTGGTTAGAAGGTAGCAATCGGTACTGCTTCCCACAGTTGCTCACAGCATATACATGATGCTACCATCATATGCTACTGCAAACAAACCCTACATCCTCATGTCAGTTGCTTTGGCTTATTTGTTGGAGAGGTGAGAGTTCATTAATCATAACTTTCAATTCATGGCACTTAACCGTCAGTCTACTGAAGGCTACTTTCCTTTATTTTATTACTGTTTTCCCTTATCAGTCCCTATCTTCATTTTTATTCTCCTACCCACCTCAGTGAGCCTCTCTATATTTTCAATCCATCTTCCATATGTTTATTTGGATATATATGCACACCCATGAAAAAATGTAGCATTGCTTTACACTTACATAACTGGTACTGTGGTATAAATCTCATTCTGTTTCTTGCTGTTTTCATTTAACACTAGGTTTGGGGGATTTATCCATGTGGCTATATGTAAATCTAGCTTACTATTTTAATACTTTTTTATCCTATGAATATACTACATATACTACAGTTTACTTATCCAGTTCCACAGTGATGTACATCTAGGTTGCTTCCAATTCCTCACTACCACAAACAATGCCACACCAAACAACCTGTGTGACAATTTCTCTGGAATATACACCAAGGAATAGGATTGCTGGATGATACAGTATATACATAAATAATTCCATGAGGTACTGCCAAACTGCTCTCTAGAGTACCCACACTTCCACCCATGGTTGTCCTTTTCCTTATATCTTCATCAGCACTTCATAATACCTAACTTTTTACATGTTGTCACTATGGTAGAGATTTCTGTTATTTTAATTTTCATTTATCTAATTATTAGAGCCTGCAGCCATAGCACTGTGGCTTCTGATCCCGTCAGATCTTGGAAGCTAAGCAGGGTCAGGCCTGGTTAGTACCTGGATGGAGGACTGCCGGGGAACACCAGATCCTGTAGGCTTGGGAGGAGGACCAGGCAACCCACTCCCAAAAATCAGTCTGCCATTGAAAACCCTATGAATAGCAGAGAAGCACTGACAATAGTGTTTTGCCTGTTGTACATAGGGTTGCTATGAGTCGGACACCGACTCCATGGCACCTAACATCAACAATTATTAGAAAAACTGAAAATCTCTCAATATATTCAAGTTTCCCCTCACGTAAATTACTCTTTTTATCTTATGCCCATTTTTCTGTTGGGTTTACTACCTTCTTTTTCTATTGATTAAGTTTTTTGTCAATTTTACACATTAAAAATATATTCTCCAGTATACTATCACTCTGTTAATTTATATATTTCTGGCTTCTTTGTGTTGCTAAGTCCAGATTCAAAGCCAAGAAGAGAGTATTCAGCCCTTTTTGCCTGGTTGGCAGGGAGAGGAAGTATCTGACCACCTTCAGTTTCCACAGGAGGAAGTGGGGCCCTGCCTCCCACCAACACACCTACAAGGGGGGATTCCCCCTAAATAGCATGGGGATTTAGATGCTTGGAGCCACTAGAGTTCATTCCTTTGGTTATCCAATATCCAAATATATTCTTCCCCCGATGCTTTCATGCTGAAAGAATGCTTCTACTTAATATAATGCAAACACACTTTATATCACCAAACACACACCCCCCTTCCCAAAGGGAGACAACCAAAAACATAAATTATTATGCTTTCAGGTATAAGCAATAGAAAACGCAACTCAAATTGCCTCAAATAGTAAATGCAAATTATTGGCTCACTTAACTGAGGAGTCCATAGGCAGGGAGACTTCAGGCATGGTATGATCTGGAATACGGTTCCATTTCTCTGTGATTCTCTTGGCTTTGTCTCCTCCACTTGTCAGCACCATTCTCAGGTAAGCCTTCCACATGTTCACAAGATGGTTAGCAGCAGCAATGAGGCTATATGCTTCTTTGTTCATATACAGGGAAGACAGGCCACCTTTCCCCTCAAAAGCTGAACAAAAGTCCTAAGCCTCAGTGTGACTGGATCATCCCTGAACCAATCATCACTGTGGCTGGAGGATGAAATTACTCAGGTCAGTTTGTACCAATCAAGGCCTATACCTACAGCTGGTGGTGGGGGTCAATCCCACTCAAATTATATAATTGTTATACAATGGGGGAGGAGTGGAATGGGTGTTGGAGAACAACCACAATGTCCACTATAAGGGAATAAACCAAGAAAGAGGAAGATATGGGGTCCAAGAAAGATTGGGTCCAACCCAGAAGAGTAATGAAGGGACGTCCCAGGATGACAGCTGTGCCGCAGGCCTATAGAGCAATCAGTCCAAATTGGAGCAGGAAGATGGATGGCTCCAGGAGGAAGATATCTGGAGAAAAAGGGGATTCAAATGATTTTATACTTTCCTTGAGAATTTGGAATAACTTAAGAAGGTGATAAAGTCAGACAACAAAAGGAAAAAATGAAAGGCAATTAGAAACTCCAGGGAAAAAAAAAGTATGAGAAAAGAAATGTAATTCTGGCACACTAATTGGATCTTTGTAGAATATATACATAATCGTAATAGCATAAACACTTTATTGACTTTAAACTTTTAGAAAGACCAATCAACAAAGTATGTAGATGAGTTAATTATAGTTACAGACAGAATATAAATAGTATTAACCTTGTTAATTTAAAAATACAGATGACAGAAGTTAAGCGGGAGAAAAAGAGAACATAAGTCTATTAGAATGCAAAAGAACAGAGGATGTATAATTGGTGATGTGACTATATTGAGGGCATAGGAGGAGGGTAGTTAGGTGGCATAAATAGGAAGAAGTCAACAGACAATGACTAAAATTGGTAAGTAAGTTGATAAATAGAAAATCTGTGTATTACTTAGAGATACGAAGATAATTACCAGGAAAATGAAAACAAACAGAAGTAAACTAGTAGATTTCCAGGTCAAGATGGCAGACTTACCATGTGTTTATCTCCATTCTTTCCTGAGATCCTGCTAAAATGATTATAAAGGAATTTTTAAAAGGTATAAAAACACAATGATGAGGAGAATGGGAGCACGTCCATCAGCAAAAGAGAGATTTCAACAAATTTCTGAAAGATAGGAAGTAAATGGAGGAATGGTGACTGATGAAGCACAGTGGAGGAAGCCATAGCCTGGAGTATGCATGGAGGTAATGCCTCTGAGGAAGGAATTGGTCTTTCTCTGCAGAAGCCCGGAGTCTTGGGTTTTGACAATGCCAGGTATGATGAAGGGCAGGAGTGAGATGTGGGGCTGAAAACAGGGAGTTTAATGGGAAGGCTGTATACCAAACCATCCACCCATCTCCTTGTGCACAATTCATAGCAGCCAGTTGTCTACTCATTAGGCAAAACTCAGAGGGTTCTTCTCTGAAGAAACTGAACAACCTCAGAGAAAAGATCATGGCATTCTGGCATTCAGACACTCTGCAGCATAGTAGTTGGCTCTCCTCTAAGCATCCTAAAGGAAAGTCACCAGTTGCCTAGCCTGTCCCCATACACAGAGCTTTCAATCATATTTTCACCGCTACATTTTAAAATATCAGTAAATAACCATGGATCACCAGGTTTTTCATTGAGAAAAGACTGCAACATGAAAGAAACAGACTAAAAAAAGGCAACAAGGGTTTTAAAAAATCACAAATAAAACAGATGTTTCACAAACTAGGAAATAAAAATAACTATTATTCTCAGAGAGATTCAAGATGATAGTGCATCCATAAAACAAGAACAGGATGCTATTAGAAAGGAAAAGAGAGTACAAATATTTGGAAATTTAAAATGCGATTGTTAAATGGAAAGAAATGCAACAGAAGGGTTCAAAGATAAAGTTAAATCTCCCAGAAAGCAAGGAAAAACAAAGGATGAAAGGGAGAAAACTACAGAAGAAGGGAAAGTGAGAGAAAGAAAGGAGAAAGATGGAAAAAAAGAGAATGGATAAAAATAACAAAATACAAATTCAGAATTTCTAACATCTAACTTTAAGGATTTCTAGAACGGAAAATGGAGAAGAAGAAATAAGTGAGGTTTCCAGAGTGAAAGGGATGCAACAAATGACCAGCATAATGAATGACAAAGGTCCCAAACCTAATTATAAAATTTCAGAACACCAAAAATAAAATTCTTTAAAAATTCCAGAAAAGGGGATGCACTGAATAGAAGTACTTTTTCCTTTTCATTATTTATTTATTTATTTATTTTTTGGTGGTGCTGGGTACGGAATCCAGGGCCTTGTGAATGCTAGGCAAGCACTCTACCACTGAGCCACAACTCCACCCCTTTCTTTTCCCCATTCTTCTCACCAAGTGCAGTTAAAGTCCTTGGACATTATATGTAAACATAAGAAGGCTCTGAAAGAGACAGTGGCAAACTGGGTAGGGAATTTGGTAGCAGAAGAATGACACAGTAGTGAGTTCCTTAAATTTATTTTAACCTCAGACATCCCAGACTTAAAGTCAGAGAAGCCATTAGTTAGATAATAACTGTTCTACTCCAGCCAAACACCACAGAAGAAAATTGTGCCCCTATTCCCACACTTACCAGCAAAGGCCAAGAATGGAGCCTAGACCTGCACCCTCACTGGCTGCAATGGGTAATCCCTCTATCTTCCCTTTGGGGTAGTATCAGAGAAGGTTGTATGGACAGCTGAACTCCCATCCTTACCTAGCAGCGACAAGGAAACCTTCCCCCTATTGTATCAATGGAGACTTAATAAGGAACCTGGCTATCTACCCCTAGCTGGCATTAATGAGGCATTAATGAGGTTCTCTCTTCCACTGCCAGAGTGGTGTCTGAGGACAGAAGCTAAAACAGAACATCTAAATAAAATCCAGTATCTCATAACACGATACCATAAATGCCCAGATTTCAACTGAAAATCACTCATCGTACCAAGAACCAATGGGAGAAGGACGTGGCAACCCACTCCCAAGGCAATCCCGAGAAACAGTCAGCCATTGAAAACCCTATGAGGGTCGTTATGAGTTGGACTCGACTCGATGGCACCTAACAACAACAACAACAACAACCAAGAACCAGGAAATTATCAACTTGAATGAGAAAAGACACTCAATAGACACAAACACTAAAATGACAGAGATGTTAAAATTAGCTAACAAGAATTTTCAAGGAGCCATTGTAAAAATGCGTCAACTAGGAACATGCTTAAAACAAATGAAAAAGTGGAAGCTGCTAGCACTGAGATAAAAGATACAAAGAACCATACGGAAAATTTAGAATTGAAAAATACAAAACCTAAAACAAAAACCTCAATGGAGAACTAACAGCAAAATGTAGGATAGAGGAAAGAATCAGTTACCTTGAAGATAGAGCAATAGAAATTACCCAATCTGGAAAACAAAGAAAAAACCACATTGGAAAAAAAAATGAACACAGCCTCTGGGAATTATGAGACTATTATAAAAGATCTAATATCTATGTCTTTGGGAGCCTGAGAGGAGAAAAGGTAATGGGAAAAGTTATCTATAAAGCAGTGAGACTCACACTAATAATCAGACAACTTATCATCAAAACTGGATTTTATTATTTATTTATTTATTTAGCAGTACAAGCGGTGGAACCCAGGGCCTCACTCATGCTTTCCAAGTGTTCTACCACGGACCTGTACCTCCAGCATATTTACTTTTTATTTTGAGACAGAGTCTCACTAGGTTACAGATGCTGCCTCTGGCCTCAAACTCTTACCCACCGACCACCCCACCACCACCAGTTGCTGGGATTATAGGCATGAGACACCATGCCTGCTTTTCAAAACTGGATTTTAGAAGAAAATGGAGCAACATGGGCATGGTGGCACATGCCTATAGTCTCAACACAGGAGGATGAAGTGGAAGAATCACTTGAGGCCAGCCTGCACAACACAGTGAAACCTCATCTCTAAATAAATAAATAAATAAAAATTTAAAATTTTTAAAAATTAAAAAAAAATGGTGGGGAGCAATGCCTTCAAAGTTGTGTAGAAAAATTATATTGAAACTCAAATTTTATAGCAAAGTGTGAAGATGGAATAATGATATTTTCAGATCTGCAAAGACCGAAGACATCTACTTGCTATACAACCTTTCTGAGGAAAGTTACTTGAGGATGTGCTCCATTAAAACAACAGGAGAAAACAAGCAAACAAAACAAAAAAACCTGGGACTAGTAAATAGTGGATATAAACGTGGAAAGCAGTGAAGGGAAATCCCAAAATAATAGCTTAGAAAGCAATCAATCCAAACTTGAAAAAGGGATGAAGGGTTCCAGGAAAGCTTCCTGGTGATGGTGGTGAGCGGGGAAGGAGGGTAAGAAGCAACCTTGGTAGAATTCTTAGTGTAACAGAAATTTTGAAAAGAATAAAAAAGGAATATATGATACAGCAAAATAGTAAAAAATGAAAAAAAAAAAAAAGAATTAGGAACTTCAGGAAAATTTGCTACAGGGAACAAATTATAACAGTACAGTGCTTGGTTCTAAAAGGAAGAATATTTAGTCATATTAATGTTAATAGCTTTTTATTGCTTTTCAACTTTTAGATAAAACTATAGACAAAATACCAAAAATAAAACAAAACAATACCAAAAAAACTCTCAATCGTGATTACAGAGCAGAATTCAATGTTATCAGCTTTGACAAAATAAAAGACCACATAACAAAAGTTGGGAGGTTAATGGTGGGGAAGAAGGCTAAAGGGAATAACACTTTCTTATCTAACAAAGTTCTGGTCAAAAAATATTTGTAGTTCATGGGACAAAAATAAAGGTGTTACTTAAATTCAGAAAGCTAACCAATAGAGCAACTAAGCCATATTAGAAATAGGAAGGATAGGAACCCAACTTAGTAAAAATTATCTAAATTCTCTTCTGTCATTCATAGAGGACATCAAAATGTAATGTCTGAAATTGATGATTTAAAAAAATGTAGCATATTACTTAGGTATGGAGACGACAATCAGAAGAAATAACTGAAAGTAGGGGCCAAAAGTGAGAGTAGGGGGTGGGGATGTGGGGCAGTAGATTCTTGCTTTTCATAACAATTTCTGTACTGACTTGAGTTTTCTAAATAATGTGCATGCATGCATTACTATTTTTAAATTAGCCTTTGAGAAAAATATTAAAAGACACAAAAAAGGACACTCCTGCCCCATGACCCCCTCTCCCCCAAACTTCCTTATCCCTTGAGATCTGCCTCAGAAACCTTGCAGGCTCCCTCCCTGCCTGTGCCTGTTCCAGTCAGACTGGAAAATTTGTTAGCCCAAATATGGTATATTTTCTCCCACCTCCTTTCTTCTTATCTCCCAGGCTTGGAAAGTCCTTCCTCATCTCCACCAGTTGGAATCCTCTCTATTCTTGAGATCTCAACTGAAATTCTACCTCTCCCAAAAAAAATCTTGTCCCCTAGCAGAACTTTTCTCTCAAGGGCTCCCGGAAGTCCTCACTCGTGCCTCTAGTTATGACAAAAGTATATTCTTCACATACATTATTTAGGCCAGAGTTTCATGCCTCCAATCTTCTTTCACACTACCAGAGTGAGATTCCTAATATACCAATCTGTCATTCCCCTGATTCAAACCATCCTACAGCTTCCCATTGTTCATAGGGGCAAAGCTAAGCTTGACTGCATAGCTTCTATTTCTTCCACTGCATGGAACAATACTAAGTCCTTTCTGAAATCTATGTACTTTCACATTCTTCATATAACATTGTTTAGGCAGTTCCTCAGCTTGGGATGTTCTTTCTTCCATTCATACATGGTAAACATTAACTCTTCTTTCAAGACTCAGTTCAAGTATCCCTTCCTCTACAAAGGCTTTCCTAATTCCTCCAATCTGCCCCACCCCAGGGAGAACCATCCAATGCTCCCTATTGGTTCACTGTGCCTCATCAAGGCTTCTATCATCTGCCACACTTAGTGCACTTATGTGCTTACTTGTCTGAGTCCCTAATTAAACTGTGAATTCTAGGAGAGCAGGGAGGATATGTTATCCCCAGAACCTAGTACAGGCACTGATATGTGTAAAGAACTCAATATATGCTTATAGGATAAATGAATGGGAAAATGATTAGTGAATAAAGAATAAATGAGCAAATGAGTAAATGCTTATATTAACACATGAATAAATAAGTGAATGAGTTATAAGTTAGTATATGAATAAGTGAATGAGTAAATTAAGGAAAGAGAAAAATAATCCAAAAAACAAATGAATGAAAAGTACACATGCCAGTAAGGGCATGAGAGAAAAAATGATTTTCCACATCTCTGTCTCACTTCAAACCCACCAAGAACTGCCCTGTTCTCCAACCATCCAAATTGCACAACAGTGTTAACATCTTTCAGATTACAAGGAACAAAGACACACTCAGGTTAGTGATGGGGATTTATTAAATCATTAACAGGGAAATAAGGAAGACAAGAACAGCTACATAGGCAGCCTCAAAGAACAGAAACTTGAAAATGGTTCACGATCCAAAGCAGCTCTAGAGCCTGGCTTTATCTTGTCACCCCCTCAGCTGCAGGCATCTGTTGCTCCCTTCCCTATTGCTTCCCAAAATGGTGACTCAACTACTTTCTGGCTTTATTTATACTCCTCCTACTGCTACTGACTAACTTCTTTCTGCTCCTCTTGTTGCTAGCCCATGGCTTTTGCTGCCTCACAGCTTTTAGGCCTCATGGCTCCTGCAGCTTCATGACTCTTGAGGCTTCGGTTCCTATTAATCCATGGCTTCTCTTTGTAGCTCCTGCTTGCCTTTTAACTCCTGCTGCGTCTTCTATTCCTGTTGCCTCGCTGTCACGTGGTTCCAGTTACCTTGTGGCTCTTGCAGTCTCACTGCTTCTGCTGCCTCATAGATCTTGTCTATTCAAGCATTCTGCTGCTTCGTGGATCTCACATTTTGTCTCAAGGTTTCTGCTCCTCAAGGATCCTATTGCTTCATGGCTTCTGCATCCTTTTGGTCCATTGTTGCCTTGCTGCTTTATGGTTCTGCTACCTTGTGGCCTGATGATCTCATTATAGAAATATCTCATGACTTATGCTGTTTTGTGATTTTTATACCTTTCTCTTTGCTTTTGCTGTTTAGTTTCTCATCCACCACTTCTTCATTAAATTTTAATTATTCACTTCTTTTCAACACCTCATATTCAGCCTCCCCGAAAAATCTGATTGTTTCATGTATCTGCCATTAGATACACATCACCCCTACAAGGTACAACCCTTACATCTGTCCACCTAATATGCTGCTGGCCAACCTAGAGATTGACTGCCTTGAGTCATAATCTATCCCAATATAGCCATCTGTGGTCAGGATTATGAGGTCACATGGTACAGAGCATGGCAACTTAAACTAAAGAAATCCCTTAGTAGGGAATATGGGCATGGCAGGTTTGCTGAGGGTTACCAGAAGGGGGTAGTGTAATTAGCAAGCATCTTGTTTGGCCTGTCCAGTACATAGACCTTCAAGTCCCACCTTCTCCCCGACCACCTCTGCCTGTCCTGATCTGCAATGGGAAAAATCAAGATCAAGGTTACAGAGGTGATGTACAAAGGGAACTTCGGTTCCAGTTCTGGCTCCAACACTTCCTAGCAATGGGACCTTGGGAAGTTAATTCCTCTCCAAGGGACTCAGGAGCAGGTTGGGCAGTAAGTTCCCTTACAGGCCTGCCATTCTGGGCATCTCACTATCTGTTATTGGACAAGGGATGAGAGTCTTACCTGGGAAAGCCCTCAAAAACATCTCGAGTTAGGAAAAGAAGGAGTCAAAGTTCTGGCTTGGAAGAGCCTCAAATGCACACAGGAGGTGCTTAGCCAAGATTTATTGAACTGGATGGATGAATCAATGGTTAGGGGGGTGGCAGTGGAAGGGAGGAGTGGGAGACCATACAACACACAGACTGTTTAACTTGAGGGAGGAGTTCCAGGTGCTGAGGAGGCTAGGAGATTCTGATTCAGAGATGGATGAGGAAAAATGACTGGGGTAGGGTAGAGGAATCTTGGCTATTCATGAATACTCATTCTATCCTCTCAGTCACCCTCCACATCCAATAATCAGTCACCAAGTCCAGTTCACTATGTTAACAGCTCACACCTTCTCACCTCTATTACTACTGCCTTTGCCCTAGAGCAGGCACCCCGGTCCTTTCAAGTTCCCTAATCTCCATCTCCATTTTCTTCCTCAGGAGTACATCCATTTATTCAGAAACTTTATTGGGTGCCTGTTTTGTGTCAGGCACTGTGTTTTGCAGGGGATACCCAGCAAACAAGACATCCCCAGGCCCATCCTTGTGGTACTTCCATTTTATTCAGAGAGACAAATAAGTAAATAGTTTGAGAAGCTGAATAATAGAGAAACTGTACACATAGGCGCACAAAGCATGAACATCTAACCTAATCTATTCCCACTCTGGGTGGCTGGCTGGCCAGAAATGGGTTAAATTCCTATCTGCTCTTGTTTCCTATGCTTAAAAGCGGTTTCATAGCTCCTTTGTTGCCTTTAAGCTATGCTCCTCAAACCTGCAGCACACTAGTCATGTGGTGACCTTTGAAAGCACTTCAGAGTCCAAGGCCTCTAAACTCAATGTTTAGAGGTTGGAGCCCATCGTGGCCCATGTGTTTCTGTTGTAGAGCCAGTATGGCAACCATAGTCCTGTTGGATAAACCCAAACTCTAGCCAGGTACTTACAACCTCCTGCCAATGTCGGTGCTGATTATCTATAGCTTTTCTTGCTACTCTTCCCCTACCTCAGGAATCTGTTTCAGTATTCCTGAATTGCTTTTTTCCCTTCAAGTCTTTGTGCATACTGTTTCAACTACCTGGAACTTCCTTCAAGTAGCAAATTTCTATCAGACCCTCAAGTCTCAGTTCAGGTATCATTCCATAGACTAGAGAATGCCTTCCCTAAATCTCTACCTAAACTTCCTATGTTTCTGGCAGAGTTGCTCACACTATGGTTAATAGCTGTCTTATGAATCGCCACCCCAGATTGTGAGCTCCTCAAAGGTGGGATAAAGATTTGACTCATCTTTGGTTCCTGGTGTGCAACACTATGATTTCCAGAGTAAAGTGCCCAATTAAAGGAAGATACTATTGTGGAATATACTCTTCAACTCCACAGACCAAGGTGACCAGTTCCAGAGTATAAGGGAGTCACCTAGTTCCTCCAACAAGCCTAGAGATTCTACTTGGATCCAGATTGCTCAGAAACACACTATGGCGTACACTCTCCTCTAAGCACAGCCTTCACTGACGTGTGTTGCCTTACAATGACAGGAGATGGTGGGACACTAGAGGAGAAAGCAGTAGGCAACCACTAAGGAGATCCGATGGAAGTCTAGGCTCTGCCATTAAGCCACGGGAATCTCAGACAAGTCATCTCACCTTCCTGATCCTAAGGATTTAAGTCTTCAAAGCTCCTTTGTAGCACTTATATTCCTGTGTACCAGGGTCTTAGCCTAAGGCATCTCATGTAATCCTTTCTATCATGTGAGGTAGGGGTTAGTTATCCAGGTTATTATCCACACCTACTGAATCAGATTTCCAGAGGCAGGACCAGAGCAACTTATTTTTAAAGAGCTCCACATCCTTTGGATGTGGGGGTGCAGCAGGAAACTGCTGCTTTTCATTATAAGCCCTTTTGTACTATTTTAAATTTCACCTGTTTATATATTGCTTTGATTTTTAAAAAGAAAAAAAAGCTTCACAAATGATTCTGATATACAGCCAAGGTTGATAACTACTTTTATTATAGTGGAAAAAGCATTAGAATGAATTGGAAGACCTGGGTTCAAGCTCACACTGTTATCTGATAGATGGCTTACTTAACCCTTTGGAGGCCTCTGTTTTCTCATCTTTAAAGTTGAGAGAATAGCAATTGCTACCTTTAAAAAGCTTTGGTGACTTAGACATGCCAGTCAAACTGCTTCAAATGTATTTCACATTATCTTCTCTTCACTGGTGCAAGGTAGGTATTTATTATCTCTTTTTATAAAATGATGAGACTGAGGCTCCAGAGGTGAAATATCTTGCCCAAGTTTCTACAGTGAGGATGGGAACTGGGTACGCTCCCTCAACTGTGCAGGCACTTGCCAAATTATAGCACATGTACCACTGGTGGTATGTGACTTCTTTAGTCGAACACAGACAAATTTCCTTTGTTTAGTTATGTCTTTTAATATGTATTAGAAAAATACATAATTAGCACATCAAACCTGTGATTTCAAGAATATCACTACTTAGGATGAAACTGATATTGATAGATAATGTTAGGTCTCAGATCACTTCAAAAAATTGTGAGTAAATAGTATAGGAGGGCAATTTGGAAATATCTATTAAGAAACAAATATATAAATATCCTATGACTACAATTCCATATGCAGGAATCAATCCTAGGTAAACTTTCATACACACACACAGACACACTTTCACACAGGTATATGGATGCTCCTATGTATTTTGTAATAGGAAAAATTGAAAATAGTCAATGTCCATCACAAAAGAAATGGGAAAGTAAAATGTGGTAGTCATATGACAGTCTATACAGCAATTAGAGGATGGACTGACTTACACTGAGCAACATGCACAAATCTCAAAAACATTGTTAAGAAAGCAAACTGAAGAACGATTCCAAGTACCATTTGCACTAGACACACAATACTTTCAGTAAATTCACACATGTATGTAAAAATATTAAAACAACATCTAGATGGAAGTACAACAAACAACAGTTAAAAGGGGAAGGAAAAAACAAAGGGGCGGCAGCTAGAGGAATAGTAGGTAGTTGAATGAGGCTACCTTTATCTGTTAACAACCTAATTTCTTAAAAAAAGTATGAATTCATGCATTACTTTTATAATTAGAACTTTCTCTGGGCAGTACTAGGGATCAAACCCAGGGCCTCATACATGCTAAGCATGTGCTCTACTACTGAGCAACATCCCCAGCCCTGACTTAACTTCTATAAAACAAAAAAGATACAGATTAGGATAAGACAAGCACGATGACATATGTGAATGAGTGAAGACTGAATTTATGGCACCAGGCTTTGCTGCCTCTACATAGTCCTTATAGCTAATGAAGTTAGTTCCCAACGGGAACCTCACTTACATCAGGCTGGGATATGGCCCAGGATACCTCTCCCCCTAGTTCCTCACAACCCAGATTGGGGCTTAGGCACCCAGTTATCATACATGGTTGAAGCTACAGGCTTCCTCGGGCCTTCCACTTACCAGATAAATCCTGTAAGTGCCCTGAAACTTCCCAGTAACGAGGGCATTCAGGGCTGCCCAGATCTAGAAGTTCCTTCTACCCCTAACAGCCAGGGTCAGAAGCCCTCAGGGGTCCAGGCATAAGAAGGCTTGTACTCTGAGGGGTCGGCACCTAGTGGGCTCCACACATGGATAAGGCCTCCAGTGAGGAGCTTGACATCATTAAATCCTATGAGGTAGGTAATATTTTTAGCCCCATTTTACAGATGAGGGAACTGAGGCACAGAAAGGTCAAATGACTTGCCCAGCATCAAACAACTAGTAAGTAATAAAAAGTGGGACCAGAACCCATAACTGTCTGTCCCCAGGGCCCATGCTCTGTTCCTAGTGCCTGACCATATCCTACCAATTTGTCAAGGTCCAGCTTAAATGTGATTTTTTCCAGGAAGCCCGGGGGTGATCATCCTCAAAGTACTTATGACATCTGGCTAACCATAGTAATTTATGAACCCACTGCATCCCCTTACCAGGATAGAGATCACATCTGATTCAATTCAGTATTTTAAGCATAGAGCCTGACAAATAGAGGGTGTTCAAAGAATACATGAATGAAAGAATGAGGGCAGTTTCCTGAGACTGCCTAAGATTCCTATGAGGTCCCAAGTACCTTTGCCCAGATCTGGGGTGCTATCATCCTAATCTCTCTTGGAATCAAATTCAGCCTAGGCTCCTTCTAAAACAGGTCTCCAATATCTTTTATTTTGCAAACACACCCACATGCACACAGGCGAACACACATATGCACACATACATATCCATACACACAGTGGGCAAGGGCGCCCAAGGGACCCATGATTATGGGTGATGTGGGAGAGGTCTAAGGAGAGGGGATGGACAGATGGCCCTGCTCAGTTCAGGTCAGGTCAGCTCAGCTCAGCACCTCCTTCCAGAGGCCAGGATGCTCCCTGTAGCTCAGGAATTTTTGCTCCAGGCCTAACATCACCTCTGTTCCTCTTCGTGCTTGATAGCAGTGCCTAAATCCCATGACTACACCAAACAGGGCCAAGAGGGAGGGGAAAGGTTGGAAGCTAAATATGCAGAGACTGGGAGAGGGCAGCTTAGGGATCCAGAGAGGGCAGGAGGGCAGAACTACTGCTACTGCTCATTGGGATTGGGGTTGGCATCTGGGTACTTGGTGAGGTCGAAGGTCAGGACTTTGCTGATCACACAGTCCCCTTGCTGAAGGAGGAGGGAGAAAAAGAAAAATAAAATTGTAAGGAGAGAATTAAGAGGGGTCTAGTGCCCCAGGACCAGGGTCCTCAAACCCTCCTCCCTACATATCTGCCCAAAGCCCAGGCAAATGGTCCTCTCTGGGTGTGAGAAGATTTGCTCGGTCCCATGTGCCTTCTCTCCCTGCCTACCTCTGCAGTCTCCTTTCTCCACTATTTGATTGCCTCTGCCTGGTCTTTTCACTTAGCCCCAAATTCAACAGCCCTGCCCGAATGGGCTGGCCAAGCCTTCAAGGCAGTGCTCCACCAAGCCCAGATGGCCATTCAGGCCCTGATTCCCTATGCTCCCCCACCCCTTGCCCATCCACTGCAGCCTTCCCTTCCTGCCCTGGGGAGTCGGGCAGGGAGTGGGACTGGCTCCTGAGCCAGGCCCGCCCTACCTCAGGATAGACTCCAATGAGGCTCTCAGCCTTGGTGTAGAATTCCTCCTTGAGAGAGATGACAATGGCCTGGAAGTTGCAAGTCGACTGCTCCTTGATGTAATTTGCCACCTGTGGGAAGGGCCGCCAGGCACTTAGTAGAGCTGAAGCCCTAACATTTCCCTGTGTTTTCCAGTCAGAACCAGTAGGCAGAGGGATTGGGGTAGGAGGTGGAGGGAAGGGGAAGAGCAGCTAAGACAGCTACTGACTACCATAGCGTGGATAACCCTGGGCCCAGCCTCCCGGGCACAGAGACCAGGCAGCAGGAACGGCTAGGGCACACTTAGGAATTGCTCCCTGAAACCCAGGCCCCACCTGGGGGCTTTCCTCCCAGGCCCAATTTTCCTTGCACTCACCTTGCCAATGTTGGTGTTATCCAAGGCAGCATCAATCTCATCCAGGACGAAGAAGGGGGCTGGCTTGTAGCTGGGAGGGAACCAGTAGGTGAGCTGCTACTGAGAGGGGGAGGAGGTGGCAAAGGCAGGGTGGGGCAGCCCCAGGGCCCATCAAACAGAGCAGCTTCCCCCTCCAATTGATCAGAGACTAAAAAAGCCAGGTCTTAATGTTGCCTGAGCCCATAAAAGTCAACACATCAACTAAACCCTCCTCTGCACCCAGCCCTGTGCTCCAGGATCTTGTACAACCATCAAAAATATGGTCCTGTCAGGAGCTTCCAGGCTAGCTAGAGAGATAAAGCTACCCTTGGCTCTGGTCATACTGACCAAATTTCCAGAGGTCTGTCTCACCCCAACACACCATGCTCTGTCATGCCTCCTTGCTTCTGCACCGGCAGCACCCTTGGTTTAGAATGCCTGCTGGGCTCCTTGGCAAAATTCTACTCATGCTTTATACTCCTGCCCAAATGTCACTTCCCCTCAAAAGCCTTTCCTGGCCCACCCACACCCTCTTCTGGACTAGGTTAAGTGTCCCTCCTTGATGTATCCACAGTACCTATGCTTGCCCGGTTACAACTCAGCACAATGTCTATGTATCTGGCTTCCACTAATATGTGAGCTCCTCCAGGCCAGAGACTATGTCTGACTCATCTGTCCCCAATCCCCCCACAGGGTCTGGTACAGAGCAGCACTCAAGAAGTGCTAACAGGATGCTATACTGTACAATCAAGCTGTAAGTTGTAGGGGCTAGACTGAAGGAGGGGGAAATCAGGGTATGGAACAGAGGTCAAACAGGGCTTCCTAGAGGAAGGGGAGAAGAATGAGGAGTGTGAAGGAGTGGAAGGTGATGGTCAAGCTAGATTTGCACAGAAAGGGCTCATTAGCCAGCAACCATGTGAGCAAAAGCCTGAAAGTGGGACTGAATACATGCAGGGGCCAGTGAAGACATGCTGAATGGATGAGGGTGGATGGGAAAGACAGGTCCAGGAAAACCAAGGCCAGTTATGCTGCAGTAGATAGGGAAACAGGGATACAATCCAGATGCCACCAGAAAATCTTCACTTCCGCAGATCTCTGCACATCCTTGGGCCCCAGAGCCTCTGGGTAACCTCAGTTCAGTTTCTCCACCAACTGCCCTGAGGGGCAGAGACTTACCTATGGATGGCAAAGAGCAGGGCCAAAGCTGCCACTGTCTTCTCCCCACCAGACAAGTTGTCCATAGGCCTGAAGCGTTTGCCAGGAGCCACACAATTGTAGTTGATGCCATCCAAGTAGGGCTCCTCAGGGTTCTCGGGGCCCAGGAATGCCTGGGGGAATATAGCGGGTCAGGATCTGAGTTAGGATGGGCACAGAGATGGGAAGCCCAGGGGGTAGGATGACTGAGGATGGTTAAGAGCTGGTTGGGTAAGGGGCTCCCGCCTACCTGGGCACTGCTGTTGCGGGATAGAGCCTTATAGATCTCATCAATGTTGGTAGCCACAGATTCAAAACAAGCATTGAAACGGTCAAAGCGTTCCTTCTTAATCTGTTCAAATGCCTGTTTGGCCTTCTTTGCTCGCTTTCGGGCTGCCTCAAACTCTGCCAGAAGGAAGGACAGATGATTCCTCAGTGCCCTAGGCCCTGCCAGGGATGAGGAATATACCCTGCGCAAGAATGACCTGCCAATGACAATCCAGAGCAGTGAAATTCCACAGAGGGAAAGGAATTCCTGAAGAGGGGCCCCACAAGAATCTATATCCAGTGCACTATTAGATAGTCTAGAGGAAGAAACATGGGCCTGAAGCCACATAAACATGGATTCCTCCCTGGGTTCTACCAGCAAGCAATTAGTTGTGTGACCTTGGGCAGGTCATTTGCCCTCTAGGAAGCAAGTACATAACCCCCACTGTTTAGGGCATCTGAGAATTTTAAGCATGAAAGCATATAAGAACAGGAGCCATTGTGATATAAAAGCAGGATCTTGGCATATCTCCAGTCTTCTGTCTTCATCTAAGGCCCCAGGAGAAATGCAAATTTTACCATCTGAGGTCTCCTGGAACTTGTCTCGGACACTTTCCAGTTTTTCCATGGCCTTCATGTTGGGGGCAGCAATCCGCTGAAGCACACTCTGCTGCTCATTCAGCTTCTGCTGTAATGTGTTCATCTCCTGCTTGATCTCCTCTTCAGCCTGGGCATCCTGAAACCCCAAGCCCAGCAATAGTTAAGGAGGGTTGAGCCCCCAGGTCTAGGGCTCCCTCAGAGATGACTAACCAAGCAGGGACTGGGCCCTTGCTCCGGTGTAGATGGCAAGTTCTTCTCCAGCTCAGCTTCTTCCACAAAATCTAGCCCACAGTAACCATTTCCACCATCACTGGAAATTATAGGCTAACATTGCTTTCTTACCTCTGGCCCGTCCCCCATGCCCTGGCAATCTCTTTGTCTCTGGAGGAACAGCTGGTGGTACCCCTCTCTGGCTCTCAGCCTAGGCCATAAGCCATCTCAGGGTGACCTAGAGACCCCCAAACAGAGAGCTATGGACTTCACTTCCAGCTCCACAATAACTAAGGCAATTCATGTTCTCTGCTTATCCTACAACATCTGAGTAAATTCCACTAGATTTGGATTTAGGTCTTACAGCTATTGCAACACATGTCTGGGCTTGTGCCTTTCTGTCACTTTTAGTCAATATATTTGGTGAATGCCTATCAAGTGCTGTCATGCCCTGTGAGTCACAGTTCCTGTGTTCACAGAGCTCAGGGGGCTTCCAGGGGTACATGTATAAGTAAACAACAGAATATTGTAGGATGAATGTGAAGACATCGATAAGCAGTGTTGAATTAGCACACAGAAGGGTACCTAAATCAGACTCTGGGGCCAGGGAAAGTTTTGGGGAATGTTTGTAAACTAAGGCTTACAGGATGAATAAGAGCAGAAAGGAGAAACACCTTCTGTGCGGTGGAGAGCATCATAGGCAAAAGCCAGGGCAGGGCTCCTCATGGTTAATTTATTGTATTAAAAGTAATTCAGGAGTAATTAACTGTCCCCGCCCTGCTCCTGTACTGGGACACTAAACTAGGATCTCACACATGCTAGGCAAGTGCTCTACCACTGAGCTGTACTGCCAGCCCCTTTTTCATTTTTTAAATTTTGAGACAGGGTCTGGCTAAGTTGTGCAGGCTGCCTCTGGCATCCAACTCACAATCCTACTGCCTCAGCTTCCTGAGACACTGGGATTATAGGTATGTGCCACAGTACCTGGCAGGAGTAAGCAACTTTAATAAACTTCAAAAGCAAGCCCCCCAAAAAACAAACAAACAAAAAACCCCAGCATGACACTATTAGCAATTATGTGTGTGCATGCATGAGTGTATTCGTGCACTAGTGATACAAGTGTGTTGGGGGAGGGCACAGGAAGAGAAGAGGCTGTATAGACAAGCAAAAGCCAGATTACGAAAGGCCTTAAAAGCTGGGGTTTGGCTCAGTTGGTACAGTGCTTGCTCTGGCACCCTGTGAGGCCCTGGGTTTGATCCCCAGCACTACAAAAACGGGAGAAGGACCTGAGAACTCAACTCCCAAAACAATCTTGAAACAATTAGTCATGGAAAACCCTATGAATAGCAGAAAAGCACTGACATAATGCTGGGTATGGCACAATGTTAGAGAATGTTTTATTCTGTTGTACAGACCCTGCTGTCCACCGGGTCACTGTGAGTTGAATTTGACTTGATAGCACCTAACAACAAAAACAATTATAAGGTTTAGACTTTATTCCAAGAGAGGCAATTGAATAATTTAAAGAACAAGGGCATGAACATATTTACATTTTAGAAAGCCCTCTTGAACATCTCTACACATTGCTGTGGAGTAGTCTCTAGGCTAGGCTTTAAGTGAAATATGAAAGGTACAAAACACTAAACCATCTTGTCTAAGAGAAGGTAGAGAGAATACGAATATATTTGCACGCAAATATGTTTGTAATTTAAACCTACAACAACAAAAAGACAATCTAAAAACTAACTAAAATGGTGACCTATCAAGAAAGGGGACAGGAATTGAAGCTAGAGTTCTCTTATGTACCTTGTTTTATACTTTTGGTTTTAGAACCACAGGAAGATGTCATATAATTATAAAATTAAACTGACATATGAAATCCACTAGGTAAAAAACTGCTGGTGAACAAGATATTCACAAGATGCCCAAAACATCACCCTAAAGAGTATGAAGGTAAAGTGTATGCTTAGCATTGAGGGATCTGGAAATTGAAACTTTAGCTATGGCATCAAACATAGCATTTCTAACAATGGGCAAATCCTGATAGGATGCACCTTCTAGTCAGATGCAGAGTATACTGCATTACCAATGCAGTCCTCCCCCCTCCCCCTTTTTTTGTGTGTGGTGCTGGCAATCGAAACTAGGGACTTGCACATGCTCTACCAATGAGTTATATCCTCAGCCCTTGTTTTTTCCTTCCTTTCTATTTTCTTTTTTTTTCCTTTTTTCTTTTTTTTTTTTTTTTTTTTGCAGTACTAGAGGGCTGAACCTAGGGCCTCGTACATACTTTGCAAGGCTCTACCACTGGGCTTTACCCCTCGGCCCCCTTTTAGAAATTTTTTATGTTGAGTCAGGTTATCACTATGTTACACAGGCTGCCCCTGACCACAAACTCGTGATCCTCCTGCCTCCACCTCCCAAGTTGCTGGGATTACAGGCGTGCACCACCATGCCCAATAGCCCTTGGGTTTTGGTTTTTTTTTTTTTTTTTTTAACGCACAAAAAACCAACCAGTTACTCAGGCTAGCCTTGAACTCACCATCCTCTTGTATCTGCCTCCCTGGTGCTGGGATTACAGGTATGTGCCACCACATGTGGCTTAATGCAGTGTTCTTGCCAAATTCATCATGCCTCCAGACTAGACCAAATTTCCAATTTATAGGAGATATAGAGTTGGAAGAATAGGTTAATCCATGGTATCAAGAAACCAACATACCCACAATGTGGGACATTATTTAAGACAACTTACACAGACCCTTTTAAAAGATCAATGTCACAATAAAAGATGAAGGGACTGCTTCATATTAAAAGTAACCAAAGCCGGGCAATGTGGTACACGCTTTGTAATCTAGCCCAATCAACTGAAAACTTCTCGAAGCATTCACCAACCCAGCAGTCATTGAGCACTCCAGTGTCCAGATGGTAGTAGCTAAATTATAGCATCTCCCACTAAAAAAAAAAAAAGTCAGAGCTTCTCAGGGAAATGGTTGGCTGTAAGTCTGAGATGAGAAATGTAGAAGACAAGCCTGGACATCAGGAAACAAGGAAGATGACGAAGACTACAAGGGTTGTGTCAAAATGATTCAGAAGCCAACTTAAATGCATTGCCACTGGCCACAGATGGAACCTGAGCACCAAGGATAATAACCACAGCAGACTAAAACATACCAAATGTATTTAAGTCCATAAATTCATAATGATACAAAACAACTCAGTGGACAAATCTTGAGAATGTCAAGGAATAGCTCTTTGTTTTATAAACTGATGAATAAAGGGAAAGAATCACATATGTCCTGCCTTTCCTATGCAAACTATACCTCCAGGTTATCAAATGATGAGAAGCATCTACATATTACAGCTAATAACAAAAATTAAAAGATGACCATTTTGCAACCCCCAATAGGATCTAGGCAATAATTTTCAAGGCTGAGAACCATACAAAAAGACCCACAACCAGACACTATAGATTTCCTAATGGAATACCACCTCTTGTGATAAAATTGCAATCACAACAATCAAGCCAATCTCAAAGTTTGAATCTAATTCAGCCTCCACATCTGTGCTGCCCAATATAGTCACCAGTAGCCACATGGAGCTACTGAGTATGTGAAATGTGGCTAGAGTGCCCAAGGTACTAAAGTACTAAAGTTTTTTTTTTTTTTCTTTTTAGTGGTACTGGAAAGCAAACCAAGGACCTTGTGTATGCTAGGCAGGTACTCTACCACTGAGCCACAATATCAGTCCTAGCTTCTTCATTTTATGGAAATTTAGCTTGTTTAAACTGAAAACCAGACACTCAATTCAGTTACTGGAAAATTTTTAAGCATATTTGGAACAACTAGGGTGTATGGGTCTCATTTTCCAACTGTAAATTTTAGGAAATCTAAATACAGATCAAGTATTTCTGAGGAAATTTTAGCATCTCAACTGAGATATGCTATAAATGTAAAATACATACTGGATTTTGAAGACTTAGTATAAAAAATGATTCTCAAGTATCTCATCAATAATTTTTTAAGCCAGTTGTGGTGGCATGCACCAGATACGCAAGAGGCTAAGGCAGAATTGCTTGAGCCCAGGAGTTCAAGGCTAGCCTGAGCAACATAGTGAGACCTTGGCTTTAAAAAAAAAATCTTATTGTTCACACACTGAACATTTCACTGAAATGAAACCATCAGATATACTGGACTAAGTATTATAGTATTAAATTTAATTTCACCTTTTTCTTTTTAATTTTTAAAATACTACTAGAAATTTTAAAATCAAACATACGGTCACATTTTATCTATTGAACAGCACTGATTTATAGTACTGAATGTGTTCTCAGTGACCAAAGATGGATTAACCTGAGCACTATCCACCTGTAGGAACTACAGGGACTATCGGAAGTATTGTGTGATTGTTTTGCTTTGTTTCAGGAGGAAAGTTTAAACATCATAGGACACAATCAACAGAGTACATGATACAGAAAATCCTTTAGTAGAAATGAGTAAATTTCCTCAACAACAACAAAATACTCTAAGGAGCTAGGGATATGGCCCAATGGTAGAAGCCCTAAGTACTATCTCCTGCACTCAGAAAAGAAGAAAAAAAAAGAGAAAAAACCACAAAAACACTGCAAGGGAAAAGAAAAACAGTTGGGGCGGGGGAAGTTCCCACAGATTAGACTTAGGAGAGATATCAAGTAATGGCTTTATCAATCAATCATCTTTATTCTTCAATCGATCATCTTATTTGGTTCTCAATTCAAGCAAGCAAACTACGAGAGGATGTATATACATGTGTGCATGACAATCAGGCACACCTAATACCAATCATCCCATTAAGGAATTATCATTTTATTTTTTTACATGGTGTTAGAGATCGAACCCAGGGCATTGCACATGTGAGGCACTCTACCACTGAGCTGTATCACCAGCCCAGGAGTTATTTTATAACTACAGTAATGGCTCTAATTATATTCAAGCATTTTTATATATTTTAGAAATACAATCGGCAATATTAATGAATGAAATGATATGATGTCCGGAATTTATTACAGAATGTGTCAAGGGGCACATGAAACAAGTTTGGCAATGAGCTGATAGTTGTTGAAACTGGTGATGGCTACATGAGGGAGCATTCCACTGTTATTTTTACTTGTAAAATTTTCCATAATAAAAATCTAAAAATAATACCAAAAATCAACTATGTCACATTCTTGGCTCCCAACTGGACAAGAACAGGACAATATGGGCATCGAAAGAAAAAAACACTCCAACAGACCAAAACATATCAAATGTATCTAAAAAACTTCACGTTTATAATGAATTCAAATTAAAAATTTCACTGGTCACCTTTGAGGATTACAAGGGTAACCAAGTCATCATTCTGAAAACTGGCAGACAAAAGAAAAGGTAAATATTTATTCTAGCTTTCCTGTACCAACTGTTCAGTAGTCTTCCTTTATTCACAGGGGATGTACTCCAAGCCCCCCAGTGGATGCCTGAAACTGCAGATACTATAGGACCCTATATATGCTGTTTTTTCCTATGAGATATGATCAAAAGATACAATGAATGTTTAAATAAAAAAATTATTACAGTAAAAAACATACTGCCATGAATCCCTCTCAAAATACTTCCCTTGGATTCAAACACTTATCCCATTGGTCTTGCTGCTTTCTGAAGCAGTTCTGGAAGTCCTCTTTTGTGACTATCTTTGAGTTGTTGTGGCTGCCTCGATGTCCTGAACTGATTCAAAACATTTACCTTTCATGGTCATTTTGACTTTGGAGAAGAGCAAGAAGTTGCATGGTGCCAAATTCAGTGAATAAAGTAGATGAGGACATACTGTAATGTTTTTATTTAACAAAAATTGTTGTACCAGAAACGATGTGTAACATGAAGTATTGTCATGATGAAGGATGAAACTAAAGACACTCATGAAAGAGGACTCCCAGAAATGCTTCAGAGAGTGGCAAGAACGATGGGATGAGTGTGTTTCAAGTCAGGGGGAGTATTTTTAGGGGGATTAATGTCGATGTATCTTTTACTATAATAATTTTTTATTTAAACATGCACTGTTATTTATTTTTATATATGTGTGTGTGTGTATATATATATGTATATGTGTGTGTGTGTGTGTATATATGTGTGTGTGTGTGTGTATATATATATATATAAAATTTATTTATTTTGCAGTACTGGGGGTTGAACCCAGGGCTTCACGCTTGCATGCTCTGCAAGTGCTGGACCACTGAGCTGCACCCCCAGCCCATGTTTTCACTTTTTTGAGACAGGGTCTCTCCAAATTACGCAGACTGCCTCTGGTCTCAAACTTGTGATCCTCCTGCCTCTGCCTCCCAAGCTGCTGGGATTGCAGGTGTGCGCCACCGCGCCGGGCTGCACTGTTATTTTTGATCACACCTTATACACACATAACTATGAGCAAATTTAGTTTATAAATTAGGAACAGTAAGAGATTAGCAACAATAACCTAAGTATAATGAAAGTTATGTGAATGTGGTCGCTCTATCAAAATATTTTATTGCACTGTACTCTATGATGCTGTGAGATGATACAATGCCTACATGATGAAATGAAATGAGGCAAATGACGAAGGCATGTAGGAAATGTGACATGGCATTAGGCTATAAAACACTATGATATCACCGACAGTTGATCTGATAACTGGAATGGCTACTAACTGACTAATGTATGGGAGCAGCATCTATAGCGTAGATACACTAGACAAAGGGAATGATTGATGTTCCCAGGTATATAGTGGGAAAGTGAAAAATTTTTGTTACTCTATTCAGAATGGCATACAATTTAAACATTATTTATTTACGGAATTTTTCATTTAATATTTTTGGATGATAGTTGACCATGGGTAACTGAAAGTCTATAATGCGAAGCTTCGGATAAGGAAGGATTACTGTACTTCAAGAAAATAAAATAGTTGATATGGGAATGTTCTTTTAAGAAGCCTGACTAATAAATGGAAGAGGAAAGAAAGAATTAGAACATTGTCATTTTGCAACCCTTTACATATCTACGGAATGATTATCAACAGCCACTAAAATCAATTTGTAAAATGCTAATAGGAAATTTCATAAAAATGGATCACCTGACAATGGTTTTCTTAACTTTATATGATATAAATTATCAGACATAACAAAAACTCAGAGAATAATATACTGAAACTCCATGTATCTATTATTCAGTTCCAACAATTATCAACTCTAGCAACTATAACCTACAACTCTACAATAATCAATTATTTTAAAGAAAATCCAAGACATATCATTTGATCTACAAATATTTCAGCATGTAGCTCTAAAACAGAGTTTCTAAACCTCAGTTCTACTGACTTTTTGGTTTGGAAGATTTATTGTTGTGGGATTTTAAGAATACAATGCCATTATCATACCTGAAAATATTAACAGTAAAAGTTAAAGTATTAACAGTAATTCTCTAACATGAAAAAATACCTGTTCATGGCCAAGTGTGGTGGTGTGTGCCTGTAATCACAGCACTTGGAAGACAGAGGCAGGAGGATCCTGATTTCAAGGCTAGCCAGGGCTACAAAGTGAGTTTAAGGCCAGACTGGGCTACAAAGTGAGACGCTGTATCAAAGTCCAAACCAAGTTGGGCAAGGTGGCAGAGGCCTGTAATCTTAGCAACTGGGGAAGCTGAGGCAGGATCATAAGTTTGAGACCAGAGAGAGCCTGCATAACTTAGCAAGATCCTGTCTCAAAATAAGAAGTAAGAAAAGGGATAGGGGTACAGCTCAGTGACAAAGCATTTACAAGCATGCATGAGGCCCTGGGTTCCAACCCTCCCAGTACTCAAAATAATAATAATAGTAGTAGTAGTAGTAGTAGTAGTAGTAGTAGTAGTAGTAGTAGTAGTAATAGTAATAATAAACAAAATATAATAAAATAAAATCTGGTCGGTGTTCACATCACCCAGTTTTATAAATGATTTTTTGGGGGGTTTTCCAAAGCTGGTTCCAAATAAAGCACAATTGCCTGGTACTTTCCTAAGTCTCACTCTTTAAGTTCTCTCTCTTTCTCATTCTCTGCAATGGACTCAAGTGAGGTGCACACATTTCAATGGGTTGACTGGTCTCTTCATCTTCCTTCTTTACTTTTTGTTCCCACTTATTTGTAGAAGAAATTCGGTCTGGGCCTGGCACAGTGGTGCAAGCCTGTAATCCCAGCCACTCAGGAGGCAGAGGCAGGAGGATCGCAATTCAGGCCAGAGGTAGCCTGTATAACTTAGCAAAACCCTAACACAAAATAGAAAAAGTAAAAAATGGGTTGGGGCTACAGCCCAGTGGTTGAGGGCTTGCAAAGCGTGTGTGAGGCCCTGGGTTCAACCCTCTAGTACTGTAAAAAAAGAAAGAAAAGAAAAGAAAAAAGATATCAAACCTTTTGCCCCACACCCCACTCACCCTTTTGGTGGGGCTGGGGATTGAACCCAAGGTCTCATGTGTGCTAGGCAAGCACTCTACCAATGAGCTACAACCCCATCACTCTTGTGCCTTTTAAAGTTTCCCACATATAGTCCCAGCTACTCAAACTGAAGCAGGAAGATTGCATGAGCCCAGCCTGGGGCAACACAGTGGGATCCTGTCTCAAATAGTTTCCCATAGTGTGGATTTGGCCAATTATATCTCTGTGCTTTATTTCACTGGTTACTCTGGCACCAACATTTCTTACACAATTAGCTCTCTGCATGCAGGGGTTCAAACAACCAGATGCAGTAGCTGAAATCCCAGGGACTCAGAAGGCTGAGGCAAGAGAATTATGAGTTCAAGGCCAGAGGCAACCTGCACAACTTAGCAAGACCCTGCTCAAAATAAGAAAAAAAAATTTTTTAAATGGGCTGGGGTGTAGCTCAGAGGTACAGCACTTGCATAGCATGCACAAAGCCCTGGGCTTAATCTGTTAGTTCTGAGAACAAACGAACAAATAAAAAAAAATCAACAACAACAAAAAACTGTCTGTACTAAACATGTACAGACTTTTTTCTTGTCATTATTCCCTAAATACCAATCCAAGAGACAAAGAGTGAGCACATGCAAGCAAATATGCCATGACATCAAATATCTACTGATGTGATTCAAAAGGAAGTTCACAATCACACAGTACCACTTAGGACATATTCTCTCCCCATCTCAGGGAAAAAAAAAAAAAAAAAAACCTGAGACTAAACAAACCCTAGATTTACCTACCAGTTTATAAGAAATACAGGGGATGAAGAACATGTTAAATAACATCATGAGGACATAATTTGCCAAATCTAGAATGTAGAAAATTCTACAGGACCAATGACCCAGTTTCTTCCATAAAGAAATAGAAAGAAAAAAATAAAAAGAAATAGGAAAATGTTATAGACTAGCAGAGACCAATTTTACCATATGGATCTCACTTGAATCCTGATTTGAATATAAAAAATGCAAAAACGGGGGGAAGGGATCTTTCATAAAGACCTAAATACTTACTGAATATTAGATATTATAGAGCAATACAATTTTTTTAGGTATGATGGTGTGGTTATGTTTCCTTAAGAGTTCTAATAATCTAGAGATATGTGCTGAGGTAATTAGGGATGCAACAATGTCTGGAATTTGCTTTAAAATAGTCCAATGGTGGTGGGGGGGGGGAGTATAAAAACGAGAATGACCATATGTTGCTAACTGTTAAAGCTGGGTGATGGATGCCTGGCATTAATTATATCATTCTCCTTACTTCTATATATGTTAGAAAATTTCCATAATTTTTTAAAAAAATCAAGTCCCCTTGGATATAATGATGAGGTATGGATTGGAAAGCATCAGAAACTATTTTCGAGGCTCTTGCAGGAGTCTATATGAGATGAAAGTGGTCTGCACTAGACAGATAGAACCAAAAAAAGAATGTAGCAGATTATTTACAAGGTAGAATCAATAGGGCTTGGTAATTAATTGACTATGTAAAGTGAGAGGGAGTCAAGCATGAAGCCTACATTTCTGATTGAGCATGTGGGTGGCAGTGTAAAGGGGAAGATGTGGGGAGGAAAGCTAGGGTTTGATGTAACCTGTGAGACCAAGCATAGAGATGGCAGCTGAAGCCAAGGGAACGAAAGAGATACTCAGGATGAGAGAATGCCAAGGAAGGAGGACAGTACCTGGGACAAAGCCCTAAAGACCACCTGAAAGCAATCTGTTCAGCGGATAGAAGACTTTTCTCTGGGTTTTTCTGGGATTAGACATATATGCAAAAGAGGACCAGCAGCAAGTGAGGACAAGAACAACTGGAGGTGCCAGGGGAGAGATCTGCATGTGTCTTTGTGTGTACACATGAGGGAGAGACCCTAGGTCACAACTCAATCCTCCCTCCCTTGCCAGCTCTCTCCTTTCCAGCCACAGTCTCCGCAGACCCCCCTCAAATAGGAAAAGCTGGAAACATGCAGATGCCTCTGCCTCCATGGTTGATCCTCACCTTCAGATCCTCGCACAGGTCACCATAGTCAATCTCGATGAGGGCCTCTCGTGCATAGATACTGGAAGTTCTCTGGGAACCACTCACTGAATCCTCTCCCTGGGAGCTACCCTGCAATGGCAACAGGGAGAGTCAAATGGAGAAGACTGGCCATAATGGTGTCCCTCTAGGAAGAATCTAGGGGCTCCTTCGCAGCCTTCAGTGTCTTTGAGGAAACACCCTGCTAGAAGGCACTAGACGGCAGAAGCAACAGAGGCTTTGCAGGTAGCAAGACCCAACTTCAAAACTGGGCTGTACCTCTTACTAACAGTATGATGCTGAACAAGTCATCTGTCATATGGGGACAATGCCTACGTGGCAGGACTTTAGTTAGGATGAGGGGCAATTATATCACGGGCTACCATGATGCCTGGAACACTTCTAGTGTCCAAAATATTTTACTGAATTAAGAAACATGACCAGGTTTAAGACAAGATATACACAAACCTCCTCTTGGTTAGCATTTCCCAGCCCCTTGCTACCATTCGTTGCTTCCAACAGGTAAAATGCCTTGGCTCCTCTACTGACTAATGTTGCTCCTTTTCCTCTATCTAGGCTTCCTCACCTCTGCATTGCTGCTATTCCTTACCCAGCCCTCTTCTGGCCAGCCTCCCACACTGAAGCTAAGCTATCATTCCTTAGGTACCCCAGCTTCCTGTCTTCCTTTGCTCTTGGCTAATGTCTCTCAATTCCCATTCCTACCAATACTCATCACCTGCTGGAGATAATATAGCTCAGATCCTAATAAATAATTATTAACTCATCCTCTCTTGGCTCAACTTTCTCATTGCCCACTGGCTTGCAGCTCTATTGCCAATTCAACACCCTTCCTACACTTTCCTACACTCATCTGCCTTTACTACCTCTGCCTTGCCTCCTCTCTCCTTCATTCCTCTTTATGTCCCTCACTACCTTCTGCGAACTGTCCTTCTGTGACTACAAAGTGTCACCTGCCCTTCCTGGCTACTTCCATTTTCACCTCCCATCATTGGTTAACATTGTTCACAGCCACTCTCACTATCCACCATGATACTCACCTCTTCCTGACTAATATCATCCATAGTGCCCTTTGACAGTGGCAATTTGATGTCCTGCATCTTACAGGCCTGTAGCAAGTTGTGGCGATCACTGCGCTTCTGTTCAAGCTTAGTCTCAATGGCTGTCACCTCCTTCTGTAAATGGGTCATTTCCCTAAAAAGGTCCAGGCAGTCAGGTGAGACCCAAATCTGGTAGGCTGTCTGCTCTACCTACTTCCTCCCAGCCCAGGCATGAATTCACTCACTTGTTGGCACCCCCTAGTTTCTTACGAATCTCTTCCATCTCATGATTCTTGTCATTCACTTCTGACTTCTTAGCCAGGTGCTGATTCTTCAAGTCTTGTAGCTGGGCCATAGTCTCATCTATGATCTTCATGTGTCTTTGTTCCTCCTGGTCCAAGCAGGGGGAACAGGACTAGAGTTGAGGGCTTTCTCATCTCACCTTGGGATCTTCTCTTGCCCCATCCTTCCCACCAGGCAGTTTATCGGAGCCACTCATCAATGAGCTCTGCTTTCATACACCTCCCATTACTCCTTGGCTTTCTCTTACCTTTTTGTAAATTATTTGGCTTTCTTCCCCACCACCCTAATTATATAAGTTGCCCACTATAGAAAAGTTCAAAGTATAGAAAAAGAATAAATGAGAGGGGGATCACTTGTAATCCCACTAGCCAGAGATAACCAATTAACTTCCTACCATATTTCCTCCCTGCATTCACAAACAGCTTTGCAGAGCTGAGACTAGATTGTAATTCTGTATTGTGATTTACTGTTGCATATGAGCATTTTTTCCAAATCAAAGCTTTACCATATACAGTATAACATTTTTATTTTTAAAAGCCCACACAAACAACACTCTGCATTTTCTATGAGTATACATATACTGGTTGTTGTTGTTAGGTGCCATCGAGTCAGGTCTGACTCAGTGACCCTATGTACAACACAACAAAACACTCCTCAGCACTGTGCCATGCCCAGTTCTATGTCAGTGCTTCTCTGATATTCATATGGTTTTCAATGGCAGGTTGTTTTGGGATTGTATTGGGAGTGGGCTACCAGGTCTTTCCCCCGTTTTTGTGGTGCTGGGGATTGAACCCAGGGCCTCAGAGAGTGTAGAACAGTATTCTACTAACTGAGCAAACCCCAGCCCACATACACTCATATAAGTATTTAAGTAAATGCCTACAAAGTCTGAAAGATTACAAACTAACCTGCGAATATTTCTGGAAAGAACAAGCGGACTAGGATTGAGAGTGGTCAGCCCAACAGGAATTATAACCTTACTTATAATGTTCTGATTTTTTAAAAGATCAATTTTTTTCATTTTGACCTTAAAAAAAAGTCACATAAGGGGGACATGTCTGCAACTTACTCTCATATGGCTTATAAGAAATAATAAGCATATATAGAATGCAAAAGCAAATGTGGCAACATGGTGGTGATAACTGATGAATCTTGGTGATGGGTAGATGGGAGTTCTTTGACAACTGCCCTTCTGTATCCGTGGATTCAACCAACCAAGGATCAAAAATATTTGGGGAAAAAAGGGTCTGTACTGAACTGTGTACAGACTTTTTCTTGTCAATTTCCCTAAATAACAAAGTATACCAACTATTTATATAGTATTTACATTGCATTAGATATTGCAAGTAATATACAGATGATTTAAAGTATACAGGAGGATATGTATAGATTATATACAAATAATACACCATTTTATATAAGGGACTTGAGCACCCTTGGATTTTGATGTCTTTGAGCAGGAGGTTGTCCTACAACCAATCCCCTGCAGATATCAAGAGAAAGCTGCATTTTCTTGCAACTTTCTGCTAAATCAAAAATCTTTTCAAAATAAAGTTAAAAAGTCACATAAATACATTTTACTGGATCATCTAGATGTAAATCTAGTCCCATTCCAGGACTTTACTATAATTGCATTTAAAATTTCAGTGATGTCAAAGAGGACTACTTTAATCACTACAAGTTAGTGAAGAAAACAAACAAACAAGCAACAAACACAGACACAAAAGTCAAACTATATATTCAAACCAAGAGAAGACCAAATCACTTCAGGAGGAAATGCTATAAGAAAGTTTCATGGTAATTTAAAGATGAAGGGTATAAGGAAATAGAGTCATCACACAAACACAATGCCCCAGACATGCTGATTTCAAAAGAACTGAACTGTAGCAGTTACTAGTGTAGTTATACTGTGAAGTGGCTGGGATTCAACAAAACAACCTCATCTGTTGCATTGAATTTACATGGCTGTTCTGAATTTGGAGTTGGGATGCTTGATGCTATGCCTCTAAAGGCACTTGAAAATCTTTTCTTCTATTCCTTCCTGCTCTTTGCCTTCTCCATGGACTCCCAGGAATCCATGTAACCCCTTCAGCACATCTCAGGCTAAGTATGAGAAAGCTGCTGAGAGTGTTAAGCATCTCAAGACAAAGCCAGAAAACAATGAGATGCTATTCACCCATGGCCACTACAACCAAATGACTGTGAACAACATAAATGCACAACTTAGGATGCTGTACTTCAAAGTCAAGACTAAGTAGGATGTCCAGAATCAGTTGAAAGGAACTACTAAGGAAAACACCATGAAAGCTTATACTGACAAAGTAGACTAGCTGAAAAAATAAACATGAATATTCAGGGACTGGAGTTGGACACAGTAGTGCACATCTGTAATCCCAGCCACCTGAGAGGCTGAGGCAAGAGGATCATGAGTTCATGGCCAGAGGTAGCCTGTAAAATTTAGCAAGACCCAATGTCAAAAAAAAAAAAAAAAAAAAAAAAAAAAAAAAAAAAAAAAAAAAAAAAAAAAAAAAAAAAAAAGGAGTCCCTCAAGTACTGGGATTACAGGCATGTGCCATCACACCCGACTTGGGTTCAGAAATTTTTTAAAAATGCTTAAGCTGAATTGACCAGATATCATGGTATAGCTGGACAATATTAGCCCTTCATGTTTTGGATACATTGTATAATGGAGCACTTTTTACCAGAAATGTATGAGGATAAAGCTATTAAAAAAAATCAACTATTCAAAGTAAAACTCAAAACATTATACTTAAAGCTAATGAGAAAAGGTGCTATGTTGTAGGCTCCTGCTGGTACAGAGGGGTTTTTGTATTCAAGTTAAAGTATGAAGTTCTCAGTTTCACTTCAGTAGAAGTATCTCTAGAAATGAGACTAAAAAACATATCTAGAAATATTTCGGTTGCGTTTTAAAATTCCCAAAGCTCCACATAAATATAATTCTTAAGTTGTTATTGTTGTTAGGTGCCGTCGAGTCGGTATCCGACTCTTAGAGACCCTCATAGGGTTTTCAATGGCTGACTGTTTCGGGGTTGCCTTGGGAGTGGATTGCCAGGTCCTTCTCCCATTTTTGTGGTGCTGGGAATTGAACTCGGGACCTCAGAGACTGCAGCACAGCACTCTAACAATGGAGCCAAATTCTTAAGTATTTTAAATAATTTCATTTTAAGGTACATAAACATATGTTATACAAATATCAATGCTTATAGTAACATCCTGAAACAAAATAAGCACAAAAGTATAAATGCCTAAACTGGAGGAAACTTGAAACCCTCATGTTAATTCTTTAACACAGTTTTACTAATTTGTGACAGATTGGTAGGTAGCCATTTTTTGTGTGTTAAAATAACTGGGGGTATAGTTAAATTTTTGATTGGTATTACTGTATGTTGCAGGTGAGCTGTGGTTATTTTTAGTTTATTTGAAACACCTGACTGAAAAGGGGGGAGGGGGAAGCAAACAGTTGAAATCTGAAAAATCCCAAATGTTTTGGAGAGAAATTATAATTTCTACTTGTATTTTATTTAGTAGGATAAAAAATGTGTAATTAATGTAGTTAAATTGAACCATAACCATTGAGAAGATAATTATAACCTGCAGAAAAAGTTACGATCTAAGAATTTAAGAATTTCAAAAGTGAGATCCTGAAGTTTTTGTTTAATTGCATCAATTTCTGTATATGA
>VMDO01017848.1:7136-35029 GCA_007922755.1 Pedetes capensis
CAAAAAAAAAAAAAAAAAAAAAAAGGAACCATGCAACCATGTAGTGCTATATCAATACTTACTTTGTACTGGCAAATAGTATTCTATTGTGTGGATATATAACACACTTTATTTACCTTCCATCAGTTAATGGACATCTGGACTGTTCCCACTTTTTGGCTGTCCTGAGACAGGCCATATGAACATTCATGTACAAGTTTTTGTGTGGATACATGCTTCTACCTCTTTTGAGTATGTACCTAAGAGAAAGTCCAACTTTTAGGTCACCTGGTAACTATACGTTTAACCTTCTGGCAAGCTGCCAACTGTGTCCCAGAGTGGCTGTAGCAATTTGCGTCCCCCCAGCAGTGTTTGGGGGCTCCGCTTGCTCTACATCCTCACCAACATTTGATTATAGCCATCCTAGTGGGTGTGAAGTCGTCTCTCACTGTGGCTTAGATTTGCATTTCCCTGATGAATAATAACACTGAAAATCTTTTTATGTGTTTATTGGCTATTTTTATATCTTCCTTCGAGAAACATCTATTCAAGTCCTTTGCCCAGTTTTAAAAACTGTGGTAAAATTCAGAAAAACGTTAAAATGTCCATTCTAATAACTTGTTTTCCCACGATGCTGTAAAGTGAACTCAGGGCCTTGAGCATGCTAGGCAAGTGCTATACCACTGAGTTAGACCACAGCCCCATTTTAATCATTTTTAAGTAAAAGTTTTTTTGTCATCCCAAACAGAAACTCTGTTCCCATTAATCAACAGTCCTCCATTCTCCCCTACTTCTAGCTCCTGGTAACCTCTAATCTACTTTCAGTACCTACAAATTTGAGTATTCTAGATATTTCATGAGTGAGATCCAGCTTCATTCACTTAGCATACCAATATTTTAAGATTCAGTCATCATTTAAGGTAGCAGGTACCAAAATTTCATCCTTTTTATGGCTCAATAATATTCCATTGCATGCTCATACCACATTTTATCTATTTGTCTATTGATGAACATTTGAATTGTTTCAAATTTCAGTTATTGTGGATAACGCTGCTGTGAATACCGGCAAACAAGTTTCTCTCTGAGTCTCTCGCTCTCTTTTTTTTTTCTCCCTGGTACTGGGGGTTGAATCCAGCGTTCTGTGCTTGCATGCTTTGCAAGTGATGTGCCATTGAACTGCCTCCTACCCCGACCATTATTTTACTTTTTGAGACAAGGTCTTACTAAATTACGCAGACTGCCTCTTGGTCTCGAACTTGTGATCTTCCTGAGCTGCTGGAATTACAGGCGTGCGCCACTGCGCTGGCTCTTTGAGTTTCTCTTTTCAGTTCTTCAGGTATATACGTAGGAGTAGGTATAAGTCATACAGTAATTCCTTTTTTTTTTAAACAGGTTTATTAGGTAGAGGTGAGGGGGTGACAGTAAATGCTTTAAGGGCAAGCTCAGGTACTCAGAAAGAAAAGCACTTAAGAATAGAAGTATACTACACATCTAAGGCACAAATGTGGGGTTCTCGAAAGAAAGAAGAACTGAGTCATACGGTGATTCTGTGTTTAGTCTTTGAGGAACTGCCACCCTGTTTTCCACTGTGGCTTCACCACTTTACATTCCCACCGGGAAGGCACCAGGGTTTAAATTTCTCCATATCCTCACCGACACCTAATACTTTCTTTCTTTCTTTATTTGTTGTTGTTGTTGTTGTTTGGTGCTGTCGAGTCGGTATCCGACTCATAGCGACCCTCTGTACAACAGGGGAAACACTATTGTCAGTGCTTCTCTGTGTTCATAGGGTTTTCAATGGCAGATTGATTTTGGGAGTGGGTTGCCAGGTCCTTCTCCCAAGCCTACAGCTTCTGGTGTTCCCAGGCAGCCTCCCATCCAGGTACTAACCAGGCCCGACCCTGCTTAGCTTGAGATCTGACGGGATCGGATGCCACAGGGCTACAGCTGCAGGCATTTATTTATTTACTTAGCTGTTTTTATAATAGCAATCCGAGTGGGTGCGATGTAGGATTTCGTTATGGTTTCAATGTGTATTTCTCAAATGACTAATACTGCTGAGCAGCGTCTGTGTGCTTACTGGCCACCTGAATATCTTCTTGGGAGAAATGTCTATTGAGGTCCTTTGCCTGCTTTTAAATTGCGCCATTGGTCACTTTGTTGGTGTCTCATAAGAATTCTTTATGTATTCTTGATATTAAACTCTTATTAGATACATGATTTGCAAATATTTTCTCCCATTCTGCAATTGACTTTTCACATTTTATTGCAGACAGAGTTCTGCGATGTCGCCCAGGCTGACCTCAAACTGTTAATCCTCTTGCTTTAGTCTCCTAAATGCTGGGATTACAGGCGTGCCCCACCATGCCCAGCTCTTTTCCCTCTCTTGGTGGTGTCCCCTGAAACACAAGCTACAATTTTGCTAAAGTCCAATTTATTTTTATAGTTGCTGTTGTTTGCGTATTTGTTATGATTTTGAGACAGCTTCACAAAGATTTATGCCTATGTCTGCCTTGAGGAGTTTTATAAGTTTGTTGTTGTTGTTAAGTGCCTTCGAGTTGTATTCAACGCATAGCAATCCTCATAGGTGGTTCAATGGCTGATTGTTTCGGGATTGCCTCGGGAGTGGATTGCCACATCCTTCTCCCATTTTTGTTGTGCTGGGAATTGAACCCGGGACCTTAGAGACTACAGAGTGGTGCTCTACCAACTGAGCTAAATGCCAGCCCAAGCTAAATCCCAGCCCTTATAAGTTTAGCTCTAACATTTAGATGGTTGATATATCTTGATTATATATATTTTTAATATGATGTGAGGTGAGGGCTGTGATATTTTTGTGTTTCCAGTCTTTATTTATCAACAAAATAGAATGAAAGTTCCCTGGGAGGAGAAACTTCAAGAGGAAAGAAGGGGCCAAGCGCCATCAGCCTCCACTTAGCTTTGCAGGCTCCTAAATGGAAATTTGGGAGACAGACACGGCAACTCACTCTCAAAAATCAATCTGCCATTGAAAACCCTATGAACAGCAAGAGAATGGCTCATAATAGTGTTTCCCATGTTGTATGTAGGGTTGCTATGAGTTGGATACTGACTCGATGGCACCTAACAACAAGAACTGGAAGTTACTTGGTGTCTGGCTATCTTGCTTCTAGAAGTCTACCTATGTCCCCCCTCTTCTCTCTTTACCTTGCTGTTTCTTCTCCTCTTCCTGAAGGACTTTCCATAGTTGTATGTGCCCAGTCTTGGACTTTCTGTTTTTAATTTTTTTTGCAGTGTTGGCAGTTGAACCCAGGACCTCACCTGTGCTAGACGAGTGCTTTGCTACTGAGCTACACCCCCATCCTCCTCTTCATTTCTTATTTTGAGACAGTGTCTTGCTGAGCTGCACAGGCTGCCTCATAATCCTCCTGCCTCAGCCTCCTGAGTAGCTGGGATTACAGGTGTGCACCAGGTCTGGAACTTTCTTAGAGACTTCTGACATATATCCCTGGACTGCTGAGGTCCTCAAACCCAAACTCAGGACAATGTGGAGCAGGTGCTGAAAACACTTGTGCCTCATGCTTTTGACATTTCTTGGTAATTTTATGAGGCACACTGTGTGTACTGGTTTTTTCTTTTTTCCTTTTTTCTCTTTTTTTCTTTTGAGAGACATGTTCTTGCTATGTAGCCAAGGCTGGCCTCGACCTTGTGACCCTCCTGTCTCAGCCTCCCCAGCGCTGGGATTACAGCCATGCACTACCATGCCTGGTGCTTGCACACATCTTTTAAAAATGACAAAGTATTTACCTACCTGAGGCTTGTATCGTCTTTCTCAAGAACAATAACTGCGCCATGCTCAGATTTGTCTGGGGGCTCCGGAATCTGCAGGTTCATGGTTGTTCTCTACCCTCTTTGCCTCGCTATTTGTTTTCAATGTCCCTCAGGGGGACAATATTACAATTTCTGGTTTCTAGGGGGGTGGCAGGAGCTGGGATTTAGCTCAGTTGGTAGAGCGCTGCTCTGCAGTCTCTGAGGTCCCGAGTTCAATTCCCAGTACCGCAAAATGGGAGAAGGATGTGGCAACCCACTCCCAAGGCAATCCCGAAATAGTCAGCCATTGAAAACCCTGTGAGGGTCGCTATGAGTCGGACTTGACTTGACGGCACCTAAGAACAACAAAGGGGGTGGCAGAGGCACAAGAGCCCAGAGACTTAGTACAGGCAGGATGGTCTGTGACGGGAGAGTGGTGCATTAGCACGCTCTCTCACGGGGGCTACTGGTCACCTCTGTGTGACAGGAAGGATCCAGAGGAAAACCCAGAACACAGTCACTCCTCTAGTTGTTTTACACATTTACAGCCTCTCCTCTTCCTTCCTTTCCTTCCTTCCTTTCTTTGCTTTTTTTCTTATTGCTGGGAAGTTGAACCCGGGGCCTCACACATGCATTCTGCAAGTGCTCAACCACTAAGCCACACCACGTTTATATATATATATATATATATATATATATATTTATTTATTTATTTATTTTTGCAGCACTAGGTGTTGAACCCAGGGCCTTGCGCCTGCATGCTCTGCAAGTCAAGTGCTGGACCACTGAGCTGTGCCCCCAGCCCTTTTTTTTTTTTTTTTTTTTTTTTTTTTTTTTACTTTTTTGAGACAGGGTCTTGCCAAATTATGCAGACTGCCTCTGATCTTGAACTTGCAATCCCCTGCCTCTGCCTCCCAAGCTGCTGAGATTACAGGACAGCGCCACTGCGCCTGCCCCCATTTTTCACTTTGTATTTACTAAATTATGCAGGCTGCTCTGGCCCTGACCCTGCAATCATCCTGCCTCTGACTCCCAAGTCACTGGGATTAAAGGCATAAGCCACTGTGTCCCACTCCTTACGGCATCTTAAACATACACGTATTTGAACATATTTAGGTAACTGAAAGGGCCTATCCTTTTCTTTAAAATGTTTGTGATTCTGTAGAGAAAACTTCCCGAATCCTCTGTCCCGATCGCAGCCAATGACCCTGGTCTGGCCCATTTAAAATGTTTTCAGCCAGTCAGAAAGGGATTCATCTAATACTGTCTATTGTACCAGGGGCTGGAGCCAAGTGTGAGACACAGGGAAAAGATATACGAATCACGCCCTGCTGAACTCTGGGGCTGGGATTTAGCTCAGTTCGTAGAGTGCTGCGCTGCAGTCTCTGAGGTCATGAGTTCAATTCCCAGCACCACAAAAAAGGGAGAAGGGCCTGGCAATCCACTCCCAAGGCAATCCCGAAACAATCAGCCATTGAAAACCCTGAGGGTCCCTATGAGTCGGACACAACTCCACGGCACCTAACAACAACAACAACCCTGCTGAACTCTAGGAATCCCCGCCGTGGTGGCTGCTGGTGAAAGGCCCAAGAACGAGAGGTGAAGTAACAGTGGATTCAGGGGGGAAGAGCCTGCTGCCTGGGACTCAGAGGCAGTGGAGCGCTTCTGGCTGAGAGGGTGGAAGGGAGGCTGGGGCTGGCCTCTGAAGTCTGAACAGGACTTCAACAGACGCAGAGAGGGCAGAGAGGGTGGCAGCACCCAGCAGGGAGGCAAAAATGGGCAGAGGGAAAGGCAGGAACAGGGAGCAAATTAAAATACCGATCATCAGTGCCTGGCGAAGCTCGGGGATGGACAGAAAGACAAAGTGCAGTCCACAGGGGCCGGGGAAGCCCATGCTTTCGCAAGGCAAGGGCTGAGGCTCCGTTGCACTGGAGAGAAAGGACTGATAGTGGTGGTAAGGCATGGTAAGACAGGAACTCGCAGATCAGCTGAAAACTATGTCCCAGGAGGCCAACCTGCGCGCCATGACTGCATTTGAAGATCTGTCCTCGGTCAGGGGAAATGGTCCCTGCCCATCCCATCTGTCCTGAGGCCCCTTCCCTTCGCTGATGAGGGCCTCCATCCCAAAGCTACTTGGCTTGGTCTTTGGAATGTGTGTGTGCCGGTGCAGTTCTGATTTGGGGGCCTGCAGCTCAGGCCATGGACAGGGATGGAATGAACACAGCTGAGTGGACGCTGGCCACCTCCCCGCGCACCCCTTCTAATTGGTCTCCGTCCACCCTGGCCCTCGAGGACGGAGAAGGTGGCTCATGCGCCAACTAGTACAAAGTACAGCCTGGAGCAAAGCTGCCCTCTTCCTCTGCCTGTATTTATATTTCAGACTTCTCTGGGTTAGAGGAGGTAATTAACTGTTTTAGTTTAAAAGCCCTCCTGCTGGGCCGCAGTCTGCGTGGGAGAATCAAAGTAAACAAGCAAAAGGGAACAGTGTCATCAAAGGCCTTTGCATCTACCTTGCCTCCATCTGAGGAGGAGCGGGCGCCACTGGCTGCAGGTGCCATGGCCGGCCCGTGCAGGGCAGGGTCCAGGCCCTTTCATTCTTTTTAACGGGAAATCAAGAGTGATCAGTTCATCACTTAATGAGGCGGCCTTGCCATGGCTCCAGACACGCGGCAGATAACAGCCATGTCACCTGCGCCCGGCCTGAGCGGTTTGAAGTGACGAGAGCAACGTACTTTGGCTGAGGACTGACTTCGTTTTGTCTCAGGCCGGCTTGACCTAACGTTCCTGGACACCGGTCCACGTGGACTCCTTCACGTGAATATCAAGAACTCATTTTTGTACAATGCGAAAGGCTCCTTCTGCAGAGGAAAACATGTTTCCCTGCCCCTCACTGCATTTCGGAGGTGAGTTGGGCCACACGGCACCCAGGCTGGCCCAGGTGGGTTACCAATGAGGATCCACATGGCAGCCTGAGATTTCCGTCTGCCTGCCAGCTGTTCAAAACCCTTCTGTGAGTGCTCCTTGAAGGATCTTGTCTCCGTAAGGAGGAGGTTACGACAACCTACGGATTGTTGTTGTTAGGTGCCGCCGTCAAGTCGATATCCGACGCATAGCGACCCTCATAGGGTTTTCAATGGCTGACTGTTTCGGGATTGCCTTGGGAGTGGATTGCCAGGTCCTTCTCCCATTTTTGCGGTGCTGTGAATTGAACTCAGGACCTCAGAAACTGCAGCGCAGCACTCTACCAACTGAGCCAAAGACGTATTCATGTCTAACAACAAGGCAGGAAAAGCTTTGCAACAAAACAAACCAGGCACAGCACTAATTTCAGCTAGCGGCGGGATTAAGCCTTTGACTTCCTGACTACCGGCGGAGGCTGTTGCAAAGCAGCATCTCAGAGGAGGATCCTTTAGATTCATTTGTGCATTCCTTAGTCTTCCTGGCAGCCAGCAATGGAGAAATCAGGTAATAATACTAGAGTGTGGTGGCAGAAACAACGCAAAGAAATACTTCTAGCAGGAGCATGAAACTGGATCCTAATTCTCACAAACTACTTTAAAGCCATAGCTCTGTGGCATTGATCCCATCAGATCTCGGAAGCTAAGCAGGGTTGAGCCTGGTTAGTACTTGGATGGGAGACTCCTTGGGAACAGCAGGTGCTGTAGGCTTGGGAGAAGGCCCCAGCAACCCACTCCCAAAAATCAATCCGCCATTGAAAACCCTATGAACAGCAGAGAAGCACTGACAATAGTGTTTCACCTGTTGTACATAGGGTTGCTATGAGTCAGATACCAACTCCATGGCACCTAACAACAACAACTTTTAAAGTAGGAGAAGCTTTACCATAAATAAGGAATAAAAAATAAAACAACCCTACAATGATCCACATGTGAAATACTCCCGGTTGGTTCCACCTTTGTATATTTTGACTGCTGTTGCTCAACTATACACGCATACACTTGGTGTAGCTACGTGGTGTGGCAGATCCTTTATTTTCATTTATTGATTTATGTGGTGGTGTTTTCTGTCTTGCTTCCCAATTATTGCCTAAAGAAAACCACAACTATAAAAAGCTTTGTTTCTTCAACAACAAATGCTGGCGAGGTTGCGGGGAAAAGGGAACACTTTTACATTGTTGGTGGAGCTGTAAATTGGTGCAACCACTGTGGAAATCAATATGGAGGTACCTCAAAAAACTAAAAATAGATCTACCATATGACCCAGCTATAACACTATTGGGAATTTACCTAAAGAGAGATGGGTCATCATACCACAGAGACACCTGCATCTCCATGTTCAATGCAGAGCTTTTCAAAATAGCAAGGATATGGAATCAACCAAAGTGCCCTTCAACAGAAGAATGGATAAAAAAAACTATGGTATATATACACAATGGAATACTACTCAGCAATCAAGAAAAATGAAATAAGGTCATTCACAGCAAAATGGATAGAATTAGAGAAAATTATTTTAAGTGAACGAACACAAGCTCAGAAAGAGAAACAACACATGTTCTCACTCATATGAGGGAGCTGATTCAAAATTACAAGAACGAAAAATCCTACTCAAATGTCGGATCATAATAAAAGGGGGGGGGGAGATAAGGATGATGTCAATATAAATGGACTAGAAATCACATGTAATTGTTCTAACAAGATAAAAACAAAGACCACTACAGGAAAAGTTTCTATCTTAAACAGAACTGGAACACAGGACATACAGAAAAATACTACTAAGTAAAAGATAGAGAAGACTTGGATGGGAAACTTAGATGGGAAGCGGGGAGGGGGGAAGCATAGGGGAGGGTAAGGGGTAACCTATATGAATAATGTTTATCAAAATGCATATATGAAAATTGTCACAATGAAAAGCAGGTCAAAATGAATCACATTATGATGTACATTAAAAATTTCTAATAAAAAAAAGCTTTGTTTCTTTTAGGTGGCATATTAATAAGTATTTTAAACGGTGTTACCTTCCATCCTATTCACCTATTTTAATTTCTTCTAAAATCAACAAGGAAAAGAAAAGAAAAATATAATGGGGGGGGAAAACTGGAGGGTCTTCGCTGATGACGGCCATCAAAACTCTGTTGTTAGGGGCCGTTGAGTCGCTATCCGACTCATAGCGACCCTATGTACAACAGGCGAAACACTATTGTCAGTGTTTCTCTGCTGTTCATAGGGTTTTCAATGGCTGATTGATTTTTGGGAGTGGGTTGCCAGGTCCGTCTCCCAAGCCTGCAGCGCCTGGCGTTCCCAAGTGGTCTCCCGTCCAAGTACTAACCAGGCCCAACCCTGCTTAGCTTCTGAGATCTGACCGGATCGGATGCCACAGGGCTACGGCTGCAAGCTATCAAAACTCTAGTTTTCAGAAAGTCAGGGTGGGGAGCACGTGGAAGACCATGGCCTGGTCACAGCAGACGGCCATCCTCCAGGGCCCCGCGGGCATGGGAGGTGGCTTCTCTGTGCCACCCATGCCTGCAGGCCACAGTGCTCTGAAGATGAGCGGAGGCGAGGAAGCGGCAGAGCCGGGGCGTGGCGCTCACCAAGCCCGGGCGCACGGGATCTTCTATAATTAATAATATATCCCCCGAGCAAATGCTAACAAAACAATGCCGGCTGGCACGGCCACCGATTTTCCCTGCGATCTCCACCTTTCCCCCTCGCCAGCTCTTCGCGTCGCCTGCCCGGCAGCTCCAGGCCTTGGTTGGTGCCAGGCGGGCGCAGCCCGGCCTCACCTGGGGTTTCTTCCCTCTTTTGGCGCCGCATACAGTGCTCGCCGAGCATTTAACGTGAGAACAAGCAGGTTAATTTCCCGAGCCGCGCGCCAGCAGCCCCGCACCACTGCCGCGCTTTGGCTTCCGAGGCAGAGGCAGAGGCCCCAGCGGCGGGGACGCTTGCCAGAGCCGGCTCCGCGCGGGCCCCAGGTGCGGCTCTGCGCAACAGATTGTGTGGACGCTGCCGGCTCCCATCAAGCCTGTGTGAGGGAAACTGTCCTTCCTGCAAGGTGAGGACAGAAGTCGCCTGGGCTGCCAGTTCCGCCAGGAGAGGCCTCTGGGCATGCAGGAGAGAAAAAAAAAAAAAAAAAAAAAAAAAAAAAAAAAAAAAAAAAAAAAAAAAACCCTCAAAAAGGCGTCCAACCTGCCAAGAAGTATCTGAACGACGGGCCTATCTGCCCTTCCCCTCCCCAGCGATTCCTGTTAGTCACACCCCCTTTTCCCGTCCTACCTCCAGGTGACTGCTCTGCATCAAACCCAAGCAAAAAATAACAGTTTTTCCTGTTTCTGAATCTTCTGAACGCTCTCAGATAACATAAAACTCACAGCAGATAGATGTATATGCTTTGCTTTTCTTAATCTTTTACTATAGGCGCCGCAGCAGCCGTGGACCCTACAATGGGTGAAGAAAAGGTGTTCTTTTGTACTCCAGCACCATATAATCTTAGGCCTCTCCTTTTGTATGGAATCAGATCTGAAATATTTTAAGTCCATTTTCCTCTGTGGGGCTGGGGTTTAGCTCAGTTGGTAGAGTGCTCTGCACTAAAGCCCTGGGTTTCATTCCTATTCTGGCAGCCCACTCCCCAAACAATCAGCCATTGAAAACCCTAAGAATAGCAGAGAAACAGTGACATAGTGACAGGCATGGCACAGTATCGCTGGGACTCAAGCACCCAACAACTTTCCTCTGCAGGCGGTAGCCTTCAGGTTGCTGGATTCTGCAAGAATCCACATAGACTAACTTACTTGCTTAATGCCTTGTTCCAACTTAGAAACCTGAACTGGTGAATCCTAAACAGTGGCTTGGCAAGTACGAAGATCACAGGTCCCAGATGGCCCTTTCCTCATTGCAGTCTGCAAGGGTCTGGACTGTCAGCACAGAATGTGACCACATCTCATTTCTTCCTTTGTCCACCTGCTGCTGCTGTGGTCTAGGAGGGAGGCTGATTTTAAAGATGGAAATGCCGCTGCCTGTAGGCTGACTTCTCAGGCCATGTTTAATACGTCTTACAACAAACACTGCCTTGGCGCTTTTCACTATGATATTCAGTGGGAGCAAGAGACTTCCCACTTGTTTTCAGGTTGTATGTATGTGTGACCTTTTGAATGGAGATGGCTGTGATTACGGTGGGCGGATTATATACAGTGAGTTATGGCTTTTTTTTTTCTGTTTAAGGAGAGCAAGAGATAGAGAAGAGAATGAGAGAATGAATATTGCGAAGGAAGAGATCCCTGATGTCTCCTGGCCTCTCTGATCTTAAGGATGTTGGTCTCGTCACTATAATCAGATAGGTGAGTGGAACTCGGTGAGGTTGGAGCTGTGATTTGAAGCCTTCACAGTTCCAGGCATAAGTCGGATGCAGAATAGGTGCCCACCTGGGGATTAAATGCTCTGTGATTAACTGGAGAGTCACAGGGGGAGTCTGCCCCTACCAAAATGGTCTGACCACAGAGTCTGTCTGTCCGTCCATATCACCCCCATCACGCACCCTCCTGCCCAGAGGAAGCAGTTTTCTTTATGTCAATTCTTTTTTTTTTTTTTTTTTTTTGCGGTACTGGGGGTTGAACTCAGGGCCTCGAGCTTGCATGTTCTGCAAGTGCTGGACCACTGAGCTGCACCCTCGGCCCTTTTTTTTTTTTTTTTTTTTTTTGCTTTTTGAGACAGGGTCTAAGTTACACAGACTGCCTCTGGTCTCGAACTTGCGATCCTTCTACCTTCGCCTCCAGAGGCGCTGGGATTACAGGCATGTGCCACCGCGCCCAGCTTCATGTCAATTCTTGCAGCCAGAAGCAAATGCCCCATCCATAGGTACGGTGGATTCTTCCTCACTTTATCTTGGAAACATGTTCAGTAACTTAGGCCCTAGAGTAAGGATCCCAGAGAATCAGAGTCTTGCAGTCAGAAGAGGTCTCTGAAGTCACCCACTAGAAGCTCTGTCCACAGCAAGAGCCCCTCTCCCCTCCTGATTATCTGCTTCTCTGTAAACATGGCTGCTATATACCTGGTGGTGGTCCTTATGTTTCCCCAGGCCTTCTGTTTTTCACACTCCTAGTTTTAATTTTTGCCTTTTGGAAACTTTGCGAAACAGATTCCACAGCTTCTCATCTCTGAGCTGCCCTCCTCTGCACAGCCACAGCACTGGCGACGTCCCTTCTCCCCCCTACACAGGTCCCCCCATTCTTCTCCAGATGTTCTGCCCAGCCTGGCTCCACTTCTGCCCGCCCAGCTTACAATGCCCACTGGTAGGAGCTTGGTAAAAAGGCTGGGTTGACTACAATGCTAGACCAATGCTGCCTGCACCCCATAGGCTTACCCACATGGCTCTTCTTGCAGTCTTCTGAAATCTAACCATTCCTAAAATCAGTTGTCTAGCTTTCCAAGAGGGGCTTGGAAATGTTGAATGTGCAACAAACTGTGGTAATATGGGGAGAATCCCGTATACAGCCACAGTCAGCATTAGCATTCTTCCAAAGAAACAATATATGTTTTCCGAAAAAAAAATTGTGGGGGACCTCATTTTTATTTGCCGTTAAACAGAGGCTACTACACATGGCAGTGCCTGAAGCCATATCCCTGTGGCGTCTGATTCCGTCAGATCTCAGAAGCTAAGCAGGGTGGGGCCTGGTTAATACTTGGGTGGGAGACTACCTGGGAACACCAGGTGCTGTAGGCTTGGGAGACGGACCCAGCGACCTACTCCCAAAAATCAATCCACCATTGAAAACCCTGTGAATAGCAGAGAAGTAATGACAACAGTGTTTTGCCTGTTGTACATAGGGTCACTAGGAGTCGGGTACCGACTCGATGGCACCCAACAACAACAACACATGGCAGCATACCTGATATAAAAATTCAGGGTGTTAGGACAGATGCCAGCTTTGTTCTGCTAACTCTGTCCTGCTGCTCCCTTGCAGGGAGGAAGGCCACACTCCTGTGTATGGAGGGTCGAGGGCAGAGGCAAACATCCTCTTCATCCCTGTCACTGTCCCCTACCACCCCTGTCCATCATGCCCCCAACAGGGGTCAATGCCCTCCAGTCTTATCACCCTTTCAAGCTCCACTGTGCTCATCAGTGGAGGCTCCTCCCAACTGCTCTAAGGGGACTCCGGTCACATGACCCAGGGTGGTTTCCAATACCCACCTTGATGACTCGGTCACACTTTGGTCTCCCTTTTCACAAATTGCCTTATCTCTAGGTTTGCAGGCCCTGAAACGGCCCTCTCTGATGCCTGCTCCTCAGGTGCCCCCTCGTCCTTGTCTTCAGGTTTGTCTTCCAAGTCTGGGTCCCCTAAAAAGTCAGCTCTCTCTCAGGTTTCCTAGAGAGCCCATCACCTACCCTGGACTTCATGGTTAACTTCTGCCATCGCAGCATCCTCAATTCCTGTCTCCCTTTGATTTTCTCTTACTTTTGCCTGGGTCTGGGGTTTGGTTTGCTGGGGGTGGGGGCTGGAAATGCATTGATAATTAATTCAGTTGTTCAACTACTCAGCTATGAGAGGTGCTGTCCTAGTTCCTGGGGATACAAAAATGCAATAAATAGAAATGCAAAAGCACAGTCCAGGGTGACGAAGCACAACAGTGCAGACATGAAATGGTGGCTGCACAGGGGTGTGGCTGAGACTTTGCTAATGGTTCCCACCATCTCTTCTTCCCCTTCTTTTTTTTTGGGGGGGAGGGTACTGGGGGTTGATACCAGGGCCTCGAGCTTGCATGCTCTGCAAGTGCTGGACCACTGAGCTGCCACCTCCAGCCCATTTTTTTTTTACTTTTTGAGACAGGTTCTCACTAAATTATGCAGACTGCTTCTGGTCTCGAACTTGCGATCCTCCTGCCTCTGCCTCCCAAGCCGCTGGGATTACAGGCGTGCGCCACCGCACCCGGCTCTTATTCCTCCCCTTCTTTGGAATTTTGTTTTGGACAGGGTCTCACTGTGGAGGCCAGGCTGCCTTTGAACTTGTGATCCTTTTGCCTCAGCCTCCCCAGGGCTGGATTACAGACATACACCATCACGCCTGGCTTCTTCTGAGTCTGAGCAGAGCACATGGTCTCCTTTTTATAGCCTAAACACCCCCGTCCCACTTGTAGCTAGCATGTGAATTAAACAGAGGGGCACTGACAATGTCTAATTCCTTATGAGGAAGCCACCTGCCCACCACTCTTTCTTTCTCCAATCTCACAGGCTGGACCTCAGATGTGGTGTGATGAATGAGTCTCAGCCACACAGACCGGGTGGCGCGAAGACAGAAGCAACCTGGGTCTCTGAATGCCCTCGAGGAGGAGCCTCTCACGTGCCTTGGCCCTCCCACCACCTGCTACTGGACTGTCAAGTGGGAGAGAAATAACGCTGGTTTGGTATGAGCTACTGCACCTCGGGTCTTTTGTTACAGCAATTTAACCTGTCCGCAACCACAAGAGAAGAGGCCAATCAAGTGCACAAGGCGGGAGGTGATGGGGAGAAGAGAGGGTGCAGAGGGGCAAGGGAGCTGGGGAAAGATGTCACGGCGTGGAGAGGCTCTGAGGCAGCAGGGCCTGCCCATCTCCTTCCTGATCCTGTGTCAGGAGGGGGAAGTGTGTTCCACCAATGGAGGGAGGACCAACAGGTGGAACTTGCAGGGGGTGTAGGTGACTGGTTCCGTTTCAGATGTGTTGGGGGAGGGCCCTCAGTAAGTAATGTCTGTTGAGCATCAAAACTTAAACCACACAGTAAGACAAAGCCGTCGACAGGAAAGAGTCAAAATATCCCCTTTATTTCTGATCAAAGCTGGCGGAGGACCCAGCGGTGTGGAGGAGCCACCCTGGCTTTCTAACACTGAGCCCTGGCGTGGGACTGACTTACCCAGCATTTGCACAGGACACATATAACACCTAGTCCTGCAGAAGTGGCCCCAGGGAAGAAGGGGCTCCTGTACCCTTCCTACGGGTCCACTCCCTCAAGGAAGGACAAAGAGCAACACATACCAGATCTCCACGTGACCAGGCACCCAGGCACATGGGGGCGGGGGTGAAGGCAGGCGTGCTATGCTAGCAGGGACCCTCCAGAAAGAAGAGACTTCGGGGATGAGCAATGAACGTTCCCTGCAACCATGCCGAGTGAGGCTCCCGCAGCCCCCTGGGACGCCGTGGGGTTCCGTCCCTACATTTCCCAATGGGCCAGAATGGAGCTGGCTGTTTAGGGCAGGACCAATGCTTATGTCTCCCTGGGCCATGGGTTCAGCAGGAATCCTGCGAAGACCTTCCTGTTTGGGAGACAGGGTTACCTCCCAAGCTGTCCTGTCACCCACTGGGGTGGCAGCCTTGGTAGGGATCAGCCTGTTTTCTCCTAGGGTTCCCATGAGCCTGTGGGTTTCCCATCCCCATGGAGCCCCCTAAGCCACATGAACTTGACATGGCCGGAAGGTTTCCCTCCGGTGAAACTCTCTGGTTTTCCTCTGCCCCACACCGTGCAAGTGGCGATGCCTACTTTCCTCCCTAGGCATCGCACCCTCTGTGGAGGCAAAGCTGGAAGCACACTCGTGTGCCTATAAGCCAGAGGGTGGCCCGTTCTTGCCACAGACCTGAGGCTCAGGGGCTCAGGCAGGGTCAGACGCCTAGGTGCTCAGGGGTGGTTCTGTCTGTGAGTCTGTTTTGGAGGAGCGGATTACAGGACCTCTGATGGCAATTCTAATGGCTCATTCATTCATCCAACCATCCCTGCATTCCTTTATATGTAAGTTTGTTCACCACAAATTGGTGGAAAGATGGGTTTACTACTTTCCACACTATCATGTGGCTCCCTTTAAACAATAAGAATTGGTGGAATATAAACTACTTAATGAAAGAATATATAACAATATTTCAAGATCTATTAAACTTTTCTATTCATATTAAATGGATCCTTTGGACTGACTCGCTCGCTCTCTGTCTCTCTCCCTCTAACAGAATTGATATGATAGATCCCAAGTCCAGTAGGCCTCCACTGGTGATCATATTGGAGCCACTATTGGTGGTTTTGCTCCCACTTAGTGACTACCAGAAACCACAAATTATTATGACACCCAAGCTCCTAATTCTGAATCTGACAAGTGGCGAATGTTTAGCCACTAGTCACATTCAAGTCAACCTGCCCTGCGCAATTCAGGGATGAGTTCGGAATATTACTTCAAGCCCAGAGTAGTCTGTCTGACAATAAACTTCCTTTGCAGGGTACTCACCAGCTTTTATGTAAATCTGAGCACACTGGTTCAGCTCTACACCCCCTCTGAGTGTGTATTCTCTAGGGACTTCGCCTGTCAGTCTTGACTGTCTACTGACACGACCCACAAAGAGGTTAATTTCTTGTACCTGGCTAGCATTTTGGATGTATTTAGTAAACATTTGTTGCATCAAATTGAATAATAAGAAAAAGAACTACATAAAAGTCAACAGTGGGGTCTAAAGTGGGTCCTTTCAAAAATTTGTCTGAAGACGTGGAAGGAGAAATAAGTGGTACCACCCAGGGGTTCCTCACCTGGGGAAGGCAGACCATCAGAGAAGAATCAAGACCAATACTGTACAAGGCAATTGCTTTCACATTTTCCTAATGGAAGTCAACCATCAAAGCAAAGTTGCTCAGATGCTGAAATTGGATGGTGAAAAACAAACAATGACACAACGTGCTATTATTTAAAAACCACCCACCCATTTGGAAAGAAATAAATTCAATATTGTCACAAACACTGAAAGCTGTTCATTCTCAATTGTGAGCTAGTAAATTGGTGAACATCATATTCTAAAATGGAAATGAAGGCTATGTTGGAAAACAGTCCTCAAAAGCTGTATCGACAGAGCTCTGAGATCGGGCCAACAAATTCTGGCCAAAAGTCCGGAGAGTTGACTGTTTGATAAGTGCATAATAAAACAGCAGAATTTTATTGATACTATAGTTCATTGAATGTGCTGAAAGGGAGAAGTTAATTGAGAAAGTGGATCTGGTACAGAAACGAAGTTATCAAAAATGAAGCCCATAGCCAGGCGCAGTGGCTCATATCTATAATCCCAGTGGCTTGGGAGGCGGAGGCAGGAGGATCACAAGTTCAAGACCAGAGGCAGTCTGCATAATTTAGTGAGACCCTGTCTCAAAAAAAAAAAAAGTAAAAAAAAAATGGGCTGGGGGTGCAGCTCAGTGGTTCAGCACTTACAAAGCATGCAAGTGCAAGGCCCTGGGTTCAACTCCTAGTACCAGAAGAAAAAAAAAAAAAAAAAAAAAGAAGCCCTTTTTGCTGATAGAGGGTGTTTCCTTCTACAAAAACAAGGCCTCAAAACTTAAGAAAATGGTGGTTCATTCAAAAGATATATGTGAGCCAAAAAAATTACTTTGAAAGAGATCAAATATTCCCATTTAATAATATTGTTAAAGTGTGTTTAGAGATCTTTTATTTTTATAATTCATAAGGCCAACCCTGACATCATAGAAAAAGGAGAATGACATCTATCCTCTGAAATACACTCAGCTGAGGTAGAAATGGTGTCCAGGGCGGCCATAACAAATGACCACATTAACTATTTTTACAAAGATCCCTTTTCCAGCTAAGTCCACACTCACAGGTTCTGGGGATTAGGAGAAAGATGTGTTTGGGGGAGCCTACCATTCAATCCACTGCAGGAAGCATATTTCATGAAGAATGGAATGATGCCAGGCACGGTGGCGCATGCCTGTAATTCCAGCGGCTTGGGAGGCAGAGGCAGGAGGATCGCAAGTTCGAGACCAGAGGAAGTCTGTATAGTTTAGTAAGACCCTGTCTCAAAAAAGTAAAGAAAATGGGCTGGAGGCGGCAGCTCAGTGGTCCAACACTTGCAAAGCATGCAAGCACAAGGCCCTGGGTTCAACCCCCAGTACCACAAAAAAAAAAAAAAAAAAAAAAAAAAAGGGAAGAAAAAAAAAAGTGGAATGACTAAGTCTTTAAAGGAGCTGCTAAAAAGCAGTTTGATAACAAAGGTGAGTTCTCCTCTCTCTCTCTCTCTCTCGCTCTCTCGCTCTCTCGCTCTCTCTCTCTCCTCTGTTTAGAGTATCAGTACCTGGACAATTTGAGATCTTTGGCATGATCTCTAGGGGTGTCACCGTGTCCCTGAAGACAGTGCTTGGGACTCTCAGACTTACAGGGCAGTGGAGCTAGACAGATCTTAGAAGTGACTTGGGGCAAAGCTGAACTTACACACGCCTCCTCTATACCATTCCCGGCCCCACTTGGACCCACACCTGCTTGAATGTTTCCAAGCCCATCTTTGTGTTCATGGCCAGCTCTCACACAACACCACATACCATGGTAGATGCGATACCTGGAGATAAAACCAACTTCCCTATTCTTTCTACACAACAGGGCCCATTCCTTCCCACTTCTGAACCACTGTCTTCAGGGCATGGGCTTGGAGTAATTCTTTCCACCAAGAATGCTGCCTCTTCCATTTAGTCCTAGTAGCTATCGTTCATCATTCAGAGAATACGTTTTTACATGGTTGGCTAAGATTCAGAATCATAAAATCAGACAATGTTAGGGCTGAAGACAGGTCCACAATTACCTAGTTGTTTTAGAAACAAGGAGGCAGTGCCAGGCGTGGTGGCGCATGCCTGTAATCCCAGCAGCTAGGGAGGTGGAGGCGGGAGGATCACAAGTTCGAGACCAGAGGCAGTCTGTGTAACTTAGTGAGACCCTGTTTCAAAAAGTAAAACAAAATGGGCTGGAGGTGCAGTTCAGTGGTCCAGCACTTGCAAAGCATGCAGGCTTGAGGCCCTGGGTTCAACCCCCAGTACTGCAAAAAAAAAAAAAAAAAAAAAAGAAAGAAAGAAAGAAAGAAAGAAAAAGAAAAAGAAACAAGGAGGTAGAAATCTCAGATCAACAAATGATTGAAGGTCACTCAACATGCTGGGGTGTAGTCAGGACTAGCACATAAGTCTCCAGAGGCCCAGCCAAACACTTGTTCACTACATCTCAGGTGGTATGGAGGGGGACACAAAGCCTGCTCCTGCTATGCCTGACATGCCTCTGCGGTGCCATTCAGGGAGGTCACCAACCCAGTAAACACGGTCATTGATGTTTACTGAGAAGGCGCCCCAGGCAGACAAGCCCTCTGCACGCATGCGGTTTGTGCATTCAGGTGAGTGTGATTAAACAGCACCCCAAAGGCTGCAAGTTTCTGAGCAAGTGTCGTATTCAGGAGTTGGTTGGGACGAAGGTCACCTCATTCAGCTCTTGATTCTTTCCCATACCCTTAGAGGAAAGGTAAAGCGACTGGAACTAATGTCCCACTTTATGGGCTCAAAGTAGTTGCCTGATGGAACCAAATGAGTCAAAAGCACCTCCTGGTCTAGAAAACAAGGCTTCCCACTTCTTCTACCGCGCTTGACGCTAACCCTGCCCAGGAACACAAGGTCAACAATGACAGCAACAGTCACAGAGCTGTATTTGTTAGGATTCATCATGTCCAGAAAATAAAGCCCATCTCTAGGGAAGATGAAAGCCATCAGCTACTGACTCCTAAGCGAGAGAGGCATTTTCTGGTTTGCAGTGAGAAAAAGGACCCAGATGGCAGATCCTCTTGGCATAGCTTATCTGCTCCGGCTGTCTAATATGTTTCCTCGCCGCGTTAATTCTTCTCGTATCAGAACCACCACGGCGCTTTTCTTTCCAAGGAAGACAAAACCAGAAAGGTTTTCGTCCACAAGACTCCTACTGTCTTCCTGTGACACTGGGGTGGCCTATTCGCTACAGAAGATGACCAAAATGACCTGGCCACTTTGGTGGAAAAAATCTCAAAGCTCTGTCCCATGAAAGATTCCACACCATCCTTTCCTGACACACCGGAAAGGGGCTTGTTACCTGGACTGGAACGGACGCCTGACGGAGATTCAGAATTTATTTTAGAACAGATTTTGGCATGGTGGATGGAGCATGTTGCATTACTGCTGGCTGCAGAATGAGTCCCGTGGGCTCGCTGCCCTGTCTTCCTTCATGAGGAATCCCTGCCAATCTAGGATCTGTGAGCTCCTTCTGCCAGCCAATCTCTAATTTAGCATATGTACGAAGCCAATTCCATCATGGCACCTCTGCAGCCCTCCACATTAGCAATGCTCCCAGCGAAATAATGAGTAACTAGCAAGATGGGGGGGGAAAAATGACATGAAAAGGCTTTCTAAACTCGCAGATAAATCGTCTATGTATTATATATGCGTATGCATCTCCCTCCTGCTTTTCCAACATAAACTTCCCCCATGCCTTTCCTTGTAGTTATTTCATTTAGATTTTCAATCTGGGATGCACTTAGCAAAAGCCAACACTGACAAAGATAAAACCCTGCTCCCCCACTGAGAACATCTGATTTTTAAAATGTAGAAATGCTGCTCTTTACAAAATAGGACATTTCCCTTTTAATTAGCTTCAAAATACACCCAAATAATTTGCAACTAGGAAATGATGACATTTTAGAGTACTTAACAATAATTCCCATGTGTGCAGAACCAATTTGGTGAGAGGACCCAGCCCACGAAAGCTGCAGTGTTGAGGTAAATGAGGCGGCCTCCCCTGGGGCAGGCTGCAGCAGCCATGGGAAAATTCGCCTGACTCTTAGGCTTTCATCTTCACCCCAAAAACCTGGATCTGAGGTGTGTTTGTTGGAATATTTGGCAGCAATTGCTGAATAAATCTCCAGCGAGTCCATCCATCATTGCTGAAAATGGGGATCTTCCTGTATCTCTCCCTTCTATAGATTTTTTTTTTTTTTTTTGCCAATCATGTTTTTGAACAGTTCTTCAAAAGAGAACAGGAAGTTGCAGAAGCTCTATGCTGTCATGTCTTTTTTTTTTTCTTTTTTCGGTACTGGGGTTGAACCAAGGACCTCACGCTTGCATTCTCTGCAAGTGCTGGACCACTGAGCTGCACCCTCAGCCCATTTTTTTACTTTTTGAGACAGGGTCTCGCTAAGTTACGAAGACTGCTTCTGGTCTCGAATTTGTGATCCTCCTGCCTCCGCCTCCTGAGCCACGGGGATGACACCCGGCACCCGGCTCTATGTCTTGCTGTTTTTTGAGAAAAGCCAACTATAGTAGTGCACACTTGTAATGCTAAGCACTTGAAAGGCTGAGGCAAGAGGATCTAGAGTTTGAGGCCAGCCTGAGCTACATAATGAGAGAGAGAGGGAGAGAGAGAGAAAACAGAGAGAGAGAGAGAGAGAGAGAGAGAGAGAGAGACAGAGACAGAGAGAGTATTTATTGTGTTCACCCATGTGCCATCTGCTGGTCCTGAATCCCCAGGGGGGTACCTAGAAGAAGGAGCCTCTTGTCTTTTTCCTATGCACAAATGAAATCAAGCCTCTGAATTAATGGAGGGGCAGACTGCGCCACTTTCTGAGGCCCACTTCTTCTAATGCTTGGATTCGTGACAATGGCGAACTCCTTGGCACCTTTGGTAAGTGAGATCCCTGCCGCGATCGCTGGAGGGTATGCTAGCACAGGATGAATGGGTCCTCCCAGGCCACACCCTGTCCTGCCGTCTAGGGCCTCTGTCGGTAGAGCGAGAACCTGAGACCTGTGTGTATAACTATAAATATTTCAGGAGCCTGGCTGGTGGCAAGCTTCGCACGGTATGCAGAAGCCAGGCGTGATGGCGCTGCCCTGATGTGGGCTCCGCAGGTGGCAGGGGCTGAGAGCGGGCAGGCGGTTGGCAGGGGGTGGAAGTGCACGCCTCCAGTCATTCCGAGGAGCCTCTGGACTGATTAGTGACAAGGGCTGACAGGCTCCAAAGGGGAAGGCCTGTCCAGTTTCCTTCTCCAGCAGGGATGACGGCCAGGCATGGGGTCCTGAGGCACAGACTGGGGACATTTGGTGCGACTGTGGCCACATGCCTTGTCCTCAAGACCACATCCTGCTCCTGGTCTCTTTGGAGGCTGTGACAGCCAGCAGATTACCATTAAGGGGAGGCTGATGGCTCCGGTGGCGCCGGGTTCTTCCCACGCCTGAGGGCTCCATTCAAGCCCAATAGAAGGGATCGATCTGTGTACATGCAACACAGCCATGGACCATTGAAAAGGCTAACATCCCCCCCCCGCGAGGAAGGGCTTCCAGCTGAGACCTGGTACATGACTCAGTCCCCAGTCAGCCTGGCCATCACCGAAGGTGAGCTCTGTGACATTTACAATTCAGTGTTAGAGTAATGAGGATGTATATAAAAGGTTCCAAGACTGGCCCTGAAAATAAAATAATGACTTAAATAGGGAGTCATGTGTCATTCCTCAGAGATCTTGGAACACGAAATTCTGAGATAACTACTTTTTCATATTTAGCATGGAAGGAAAGACAAGTTCATTGCAAATTAAGCTGACAACTTGAGTCCTGCTGCCTTGGTTCCCCGAGACAATCCCCAACGTATGGGCACGCTGAGATTCCTTACTCATGTGGGTGTCCACACAGGGGACGATGTCTCTGAGGCACTCATTCCAACCGCAGCCAACAGAGGCATGGTGACCTGTGCCCCTCACCTGTCCATTTCTTGGCCCTCACTCTCTGCCATGTTGTTGTTGTTGTCATTAGGTGCTGTTGAGTCGGTATCCGACTCATAGCGACCCTCATAGGGTTTTCAATGGCTGACTGTTTCAGGATTGCCTTGGGAGTGGATTCCCAGGTCCTTCTCCCATTTTTGCGGGGCTGGGAATTGAACTGGGGACCTCAGAGACTGCACTAAATGCACCTTTTGCACGATGTGTTCTCAACTCGAGGTCCAATCTCACAACCTGAGATCACCAATGTGCTGTGCTGGGTCGACAAGTCGTGAGTATTCTCAACCCAAAGAAACGTGCACTTCTTCCTCCACTGATTATCCGCCAGGTCTTTTCTTTCACAGTCTTTACATTTACGGAATGCTTTAAACCACAAACCATCACTCATATACAAGAAGACTGATCCAAACTTGCAATGAAAACATACCAATTTTGATTCTCATCGCAAAAGTCTGCTAAAAATGAATAACATTTGTACGGCAGCTTATTGTTGATAAAGGGGCTTTGCATACTCTGACTTCTATCCTTGCGGCAACCTTGGGAGTTTCGATGGTACACTCCCTGTTTGCAGAGGGCGGCTTAAGGCTCAGAGGGGTAAACACACGTTCTTGCATCAGCCAGCCATCAGAATACCAAGCAAGAACTGGAACTGTGTGACCTTCAGCCCCAGCTCCTCAAGGGCCTGTCGCCAGTGACCAGCATCCCCTCTCAAACCTTAGTTTAGGGAGTTAAATAAATGTGGCCAGAATCTGCCCTTCCAATAAACCATGAAGGGACTCTCTGCTCATGGAAAACCTTTGTCGAAGGCAGTGTTCCCACTTATGGCCACGTACTCCATCTTCTCCCCGTGCCCTTCTTGGGGGCAGAGAGATTTATTTGAAGTCAGTGGTCGGTCCCTGCACAATAGAGAGCCGGCGGTGGGGGTATGAGAAGCAGGATGTGCGTCTGTCCTATAAAGTGAAGCCCCAACAAATAATTAGGATGAATTCAAGGTTGTTTCCTCAGCTGATCATCACCGGTTCAATCTGAGCCAAGTCTGGATGAAACACTTCTGCTCAGTGGTTTTGACATTCGCAGCCAGGCATATCTTGATGAAATTAGAGATGCAGAAAATAGTTTTTGATGGAGTGAGGGGACAGAACAGCTAGAAGGCAAGGCGACTCTGTGCACAAACTTGTGCAGGCTGAAGGAGTGAAAGAGGACACAAGAGAACGCAGTGTACGGGTGGTCATGTGAATGTGTGTGCATAAATGAAGGAGGAGGAAAGCAAGTGATAGAAGCAGAAAGGCGGGGCTGGGCCGATACTAATTAATTAGACTTTAAGATCTTGGCAGCAAGAGGTGTGTTTATAAACAATCTTCACTAAAACATACCTTTCCAACTATTAACTGTCTTATTTGCCAGAAATAGTCTCTGCTCTAATTATTCGGTACTTGTTTCAATCCAAAAGTAGGGAGAGAAATACTAATAAGTGAACATAACCATTCCTGTGCTATAATATATATTTCTGCACACAGGTTAACATTTCTAATGCTCAGCTAATAAAGTGAGGCTGATATAAACTAACACAAAAGCAGTAGGTGGGGGGATTTTAGTCACAAAGTTTTCAAGCTAGTACCAAAGGAAAATTAGACCAAAGGTATAAGAAGTAATAGAATCCTAGCCATTCAGGAATCTCTTAGTAGCACGTTTATGCCAAGGAACCAGGAATCCAACTTGGTTTTCTCTTGAGATTTAAGTCTAGAAATGTTTGATGTAAGAGGACGGAACAAATACTTTGAGACATGCCAAGTGTTTTTTAAAAATTGTGTCCAAGCTGGGAATGAAGGCACATACATGCTATAATCCCAGCACTTAGGAGGCTTATGCTGGAAGATTGCAAATTCAAGACCAGCCTGGGGTACACAGTGAGACCCTCTCTCAAAAAGCAAAAGACAAAACAAAAAACAAAATTATTTCCCATACATTCTTTCTGAGGAAGTTACTAGAGGATGTACTCCATTAAAATGAGAGAATAAACCAGGAAACAAAAAGACATCAGATCGAATAAACAAAAGCTTCAACTCAGATATTAGGCAAAGGACTTTTCCATATGAAAGGAAGGAAGCTACAAAATAACACCTTAGTGGACTGCAGCAGTGGATAACAACTTGTGGCAGGAAAAATAGAACTTTTAGGTTGCGTAAAGTATTTTAGCCGCCCTATGGCATCCAATCCCGTCAGATCTCGGAAGCTAAGCCGGGTCGGGCCTGGTTAGTACCTGGATGGGAGACCGCCTGGGAACACCAGAAGCTGTAGGCTTGGGAGAAGGACCTGGCAACCCCCTCCCAAAAATCAATCTGCAATTGAAAACCCTATGAACAGCAGAGAAGCACTGACAATAGTGTTTCCCTTGTTGTACAGAGGGTCACTATGAGTTGGATACCGACTCAACAGCACCTAACAACAACAACAAAGTATTTTAAGAGATTTTATAGCTCCACTGGAGAGTTCAGAATTACATCAGTGATAAATGCATAGAAATGAAGCAAATTCAGTTGAATAAACAAATGGTGATACATTCATAAAATGAAATATTGTTCAGCAGTTAAAAGAAATGAGTTATGAAGCTGCAAAAAAGACATAGAAGAATCCTAAATGCATATCATTAAGTGAAAGTCTGACAGACTTTGCAGAAATAGAAAAAACAATCCTGAAATTCATATGGGAACACAAAAGACCGTATATAGTCAAAACAATCTTAAGCTACAAAAACAGTGCAGGTGGGATCACAATACCTGACTTCAAACTACACTACATTGCTATCGTGGCAAAATAAGCTTGGTATCAGCACAAAAATAGGATTGAAGACCAATGGAATAGAATCAAAGACCCAGAGATACACCCATGCAACTACAGGCACCTGATTTTTGACAAAGGGGCTAAGGATGTTCAATGGAGAAAGGATAGCCTCTTCAACAAATGGTGCTGGGAAAATTGGATATCTATTTGTAGAAAACTGAAAATAGACCTGTATCTCTCAATTTGCATGACAGCCTATTTGGAATGGATAACAAACCTCAACATAAAACCAGAAGCCTTAAAACTACTAGAAGAAAAGATAGGAAACACACTCCAACACTTAGGCATAGGAAAGTATTTCCTTAACAAGACTCCAGTTACCAAGGAAACAGCATCAAGAATTGACAAAGGGGATTACATAAAATTAAAAAGTGTCTGTACAGCAAAGGAAACAGTCAACAGAGTTAAGGAAGAGCCCACTGAATGGGAGAAAAATCTTTGTATCCTACACATCTGACAGAGGACTAATTTCTAGAACATACAAAGAAAGCAAATTCCAAGACAACAAATAATCCAATACATAAGTGGGCAAAGGAAATGAACAAACAGCTCTCAAATGAAGAAGTGTGAAGGGCCAAGAAACAATGAGAAAATGCTGGATATCCCTAGCCATTAGGGAAATACAAATCAAAACAACACTGAAATTCTATCTCACTCTAGTAAGAATGTTGTTGTTGTTAGGTGCCATTGAGTCGGTATCCCACTCATAGCGACCTTCTCTACAACAGGGGAAACACTATTGTCAGTGCCTCTCTGCTGTTCATAGGATTTTCAATGGCAGATTGATTTTTGGGAGGGGGTTGCCAGGTCCTTCTCCCAAGCCTACAGCTTCTGGTGTTCCCAGGCGGTCTCCCATCCAGGTACTAACCAGGCCCGACCCGGCTTAGCTTCCGAGATCTGACGGGATCGGATGCCACAGGACTACAGCTGCAGGCCTAGTAAGAATAGCCAAGATAAAAACAAACAAATAGTAAAAATTGCTGGCAAGGATGTGGAGAAAAGAAACACTTTTACACTGACTTTTGTAAATTAGTTCAACCACTTTGGAAATCAATATGGAGATACCTTAGAAAACTAAGAATAGAATTGTCATACAAACCAGCTATACCTCCTGGGAATATACTCGAAGGGAGATAAATCATCATATCACAGAGACACTTGTATTTTCATATTTAATACAACATTCTTCACAATCACAAGGATGTGGAACCAACCAAGATGTCCATCAATAGAGGAGTAGCGAAAAAAAGTGTGATATATATACACTGTGGAATCTTACTCATCAATAAAAAAGAACGAAATAATGTCATTTGCAGCAAAATGGATGGAACTGGAGAATATCATCTTAAATGAATGAACCCAGGCCCAAAAAAGAAATACCATATATTCTCATTCATATCTGGGAACCAAATCTAACTTAAAGGAAAAAAAAATACACACACACACATATGTTGTTGTTAGATGCCATTGAGTCAGTGTCCAATTCATAGCGATACTATGTACAACAAATGAAACACTACTGTTTCATTTGTTGTGCTTCTCTTCTCTTCACAGGGTTTTCAATAGGAGATTGTTTTTTTAGGAGTGGGTTGCCAGGTCCTTTTCCCAAGGCTACAGCAGCTGGTGTTTCCAGGCAGTTTCCCATCCAAGTATTAACCAGGTCTGACTCCGCTTAGCTTCCAAGAACTAACAGGATCATACGCCACAGTGGTCCAGCTGCACACATATATACATATCAGGCTTAACTAAGAAGGGAAAATGAAAGTAGAGTAGAAAGAAAGGGGGAGGAGTCTGGGGGGGAGCAGAGGTTAAGGAAGGGGACAAGGGAGGGGAAATAATGTGGAGGGATAAAGAAGGAGAGGATAATCTCAAAATAGATGATGCAACAATACAAATACATGAAAAAAGGGACTATAACCCATCAATGCATACAATTTTTTTTACTGTATATTAATCAAAAGATTCTGTGAAATATGTAAGTTGATGAAAGCGTAACCAAAAGTGATGTAATAGTTGCATAATGGAATTTAGCTAAAGCCTTATTACTCTGTATTCCACCAACATTTATAAATAAAGGGGATATCATAAAAAAAGAAAAGAAAAGAAAAAGAAACCAGTCTGAAAACGCTACATACAATGTGATTCCAGCTACATGACATTTTGGAAAAGGCAAAACTGTAGAGGTCAGTGGTTCAGGGGCTCAGTGAAGGAGGCTGAATTCACGAAGCAAAGGGATATTTTTACAGTAATGAAATTATCATGTATGATACTGTAATGATGGGAACATGGCATTTATATTATGCATTTGTCAAAACCTATAAACTGTATAACACAGAGTGAATCTTAATGTAAACTATGGACTTGAGTTGATAAAAAGTTTTATATAAATTAATAAATCCAAGGCAATTATTAACTTCAGGAAAAACAAGAAAACAAATATAATCAATGAATTATATGGATCAGTTGTGAAAGTATTTACATAGTCATGTTAAGTAGATAGTGAATATTAATAGAGTCATATATGGACACATACATTTATTCATGTACATGGAGCGTGGGGGACAAGGGGTAAGAGAGCTCGATCCTCATCTTACATGTTGTTGTTGTTAGGTGCAGTCGGGTCGGTATCTGATTCATAGCGACCCTCTGTACAACAGGGGAAACACTATTGTCAGTGCTTCTCTGATGTTCATAGGGTTTTCATTGGCGGATTGATTTTTGGGAGTGGGTTGCCGGGTCCTTCTCCCAAGCCTACGGCACCTGGTGTTCTAAGGTGGTCTG